>JAWMAG010000012.1:21252500-21262500 GCA_037013455.1 Ceratitis rosa
GCGGTATTGAGAGTCTTTGGTCGGTTAAAAATCCGGGTCGTTCCAGTATAAAGACCCGGCTGTCGTGAGAACTATTGGATTTTAGTCGCCTCTTATGACTGACATGCCTTATCGCTGGTAAATTCTTGAACCCCTCGCTCGCAGGTGGAGCTCTAATATACTTTCAAAGTTGCAGTGATCTTACCCATCGAGTGATATCACCTAACCAGCGTAGCCGTTATCTTTTTATTCGCTGAACTAAATCAATCTCGTCGAAAACTCTTAGAGGCAAGTCAACAGATGGTGTAATCTTGCAGACATCCGCACATGCTAGAGTCTCACTTTACTGGAACTACGTTTCGTACCAAAAACATTGGAAGAATCCTTTTCCATGCTGACGTGGGTTCAGTTGCTACTCGGCTTCAGTTCACACAACCGTGTGAGCTTGGTAAGGATGGCAAACTTTGAGTTATCGACGTGGAAGCGGTTTCATTTCATGCTGTCCATGGTTGATCCCCTTTTTCGTGCCTTTTTAAGATGTGGGATATATTAACTGTCGGATCTATGGTGGATTATGAGGCGGTAAGTTTTCTAAGCACGGAGCGGCTCATTTAAATTTGTCTCTATCTTTTAACTAATACATAAAATAAGGTTTCGTGAATTTGTTGAATATATTTAACCATTGAATCTACAAGAATTGCTCGTGCAAAGTATAATATTTAACTTCCGAGGCTATAAACTTTCGGCTACCGTTGCAACCAACAGAGTACGTGCTCATTCCTCGCTGCGTATTTCATTCTCTTTGGCAAGGTTAAGTACTTTCAGTCATTTATTATTTACATTACTTCCGTACTGCGCTCTCAGTGCAAGCGCGCCAAGCAGAGACACTTTTTACTGCAAATCATGCAAATCCAACTCTGGACTTTCAAGAGATTTTCGCAGTGTCACGGGATGTTGTTGTTATTGCTGCTACCATTTTTTTTTTGCTTTGCATGAGTGTCCTCGATGTAAGCATCCACATGAATGTGTGCAACAAAATGTTGGCGCCAACTCGACCTCATGTGTGTGCCACATCTTGCAGTGACATTTGAAAATAAATGAAAATAAAAATAGGAAAGAAGAAAAAACAAGTGAAAAAAGTGCAGTAGATGTGTAAGTGAAAAAGTAACACTGACAAAATGGCGCTGCATCAGCAACATATCTACATTTGGCAGCTATGTTACGTGCCTCATTGTCTCCCACATGCTGCAGTCGCGCACATAAACGTACCTTGACACCGTTTGACGTGAGTCGAGGCGAGGCGAAGCGAGGACAGACATATATATGCAGCTTTTTGTGTAACACTTTTTTACGAATTTCACACTTTTTCCGCCGTTTTTACTGTATGTAAATGTTCAGCATTTTTCAATTTGCTCACAAATGATTGAATCACCGTTCCATCCGCTCAAACCCTGGCTTGGGAGCCATCAGGCATGTGTGGAATAGTGTTGAAGAGCATAGCACTTTTTGTTGTTATTTAAGTAGAATGTGCTGCTGATGGATTGTCTAAAGCGTAGTTTTTTCTTGCTCACAGCTCAGCTGGGAACCAACCGTCTGTCTGTCTACCTGCCAATGAAGCACGAAACAATTCACTTTGTCACAACACAGATTCAACCCTGTTTTGGTGAAATCACTAGTTTCATTCGTATAGAATTTTAGTTTGGAAAAAAAATGTGCTTTAAGGGGTGTAAAGGAGAGAAAAGAAATAGTGGAACGGATGGCTGGAGTTGCTGCCGTAGATTATCAGCTTGTACACGGCTCCACTCCTAGTTTCAGCAGAGTCAAGTATAGATTCTTCAATCTTAGCCGGACAAAGCGTGAGCTGTTAAGTATACAATGCCTTATGATTTCATATGATTTAACTACCCTGAAATACTCTACCCCAGCCGTGTCTAGGCATTCTGACGAGCCCTTGCTTTTAATTTATTTTAGAAGACTAAAACTACAGACTGCCTACCTCGCAATGTTGCGATCGACCACTAAAAGTGCAGAATGGGATAGATACTGAGAGCGAAAGAGGGACGCAAGACGCATTTGCAGACAGAAACAGAAAGAAGAGGCCGAAATGCTTGAAAAGCTTGAGAAACTGCCAGCAAAGTATCGATGTCCAAAGCATACTTGCTGTATAGAGCGATGCTGCTGATTGGCAGTAAAAATGCATCAACCAGAAGTGGTACAAAGGACGTTCCATTACATAAGACTATGACGAGGTTCGAATAGCGATTGCCCGTTTAAAGTACAACAACGCAGTCTACCGGCAAAGCTATTCAAAGATGGCGGTGATGGACTGAAAAGGCGCATGCATCAATTTCTTTACAGAATATAGTCGGCGGTAAGCATGCCTGCTGCCCTAAGTCGAGTTAGGTCGCCGAAATAGTGACAGCCCGTGGCCGAATAAATCCAAGTCAACTTCGGTACGTAAAGCCCGCTATCGTGAGAGTTCTTGCCGCTCCCGACTTTCACATACCATCTGAGTCCCACCAAAACCGGCCACGGGCGTGAACTATTCCGGTCGCACTTGATCTACCGAAAGCGTGTGTCACCGTCAATTATTTAGTGCTAGTATTGGACATTGTGAAATCGTCATTACAGCCGAAGGTGAAGAGGTGGACCATGGGCTAACTGAGTGGTCGATAACTATCGACAAAATTTCTTTCAGAAAGATTAAACAAGAGGTTCCGTACAGGCACTTAGTATATGCAGAACCACCATCTAGACAATTTGGAAAGGAAGTACTTAACATTAAGGCAAGCATACAGTACCATTCACAACAATTGCTGGACAGGACGGCTTATCGAAAGGCATCAAATGCCATTCACCGAGATTTCGTTAACACCTTGCCGAACTCTCTTACAGTGAAGGACGTTCTGGGAGTCTACCCATTGCTGACGAAAAGCGCGAGCTGCCTCGCGCAACTTGCATATTGTAGTCGACGAAACTCGTACCTATCCACACTTTAGCTCGACATACCTTACATATGCTGTGCATACAATGAGTATCCCTTATTTGCGTGCCTCTTAAAATCAACTCTTCTAACTAACCACTTACTTCCCTTGGGTTCGAACGCGTTGAAACAGCTCGTTAGATGACCTTGATGGCTTAGACTGATTAAACCTTCTCCTAAGCGGTGTTAGCAAACCACTACAGCAACAACAGCAACAACATAGGAACCCTAGTGTGCTCAAGCCATAAATACGAAAACAATACCATGGTTTGCGCCATTTTCCGCGGGATATGCCTCCAAAATATCACATATCAGGTCCCACCGTCAACAAACTGATTGAAACTTACCAGTGTGGCTTTAGATCTGGTAAATCCACTATTCACCAGATACTCACCATGCACCAAATCTTGGAAAATAGCCGTAGAAAGAGGATTGACACACATCACCCTTTCGTCGATTTTAAAACAGCCTTCGATAGCACTAAGAGTCTACGTCGCTCTATGTCTTCTTTACATATATAATGGAGTATCTGTAAGGACCTGGCTCGAAGAGGTCGGTACGAGGTTTCAGACAGGACTACTCTTTATCATGTGATTTCTTCAAGATTCAAGACAAGAGTGTTCAGCTGTTGGCGCATTCCGATAATATTGATATATTTATTGTTGTTTGTAAGGCCTATAACCAACATCGCCGTTAGTTCTGCTTTCTCCAGACTTTTTTGAAACATTAATATTTATTTATTGAATCTACTTCGACTTCGGAAGCCTAACAATAAGTAATAAAATCTTAAACTAAATTAAAACATAAAGCCCATTAGTAGGAATGGGCTGCTGGCTTGACGTTGCTCTTTAGAAGGCTGCTTTGTCTTTTCTCCGCAGGCGGGTTTGACTTGTTGCATAGGCCAAGGTGTTAGCCAAAGGGTTCGGATGGTTACGCAGTTTTGTTAAGTATTTTTTTGCTGCGATTTCAATTTCTTCCTTGATGGTAGGTATATTTAGATCTCTATGAATATTTTCATTACGCATGTACCATGGTGCGCCCGTTATTACTCTTAACGTTTTCGATTGGAATCTTTGAATTATATCTATATTCGTTGCGCAAGCTGTGCCCCATAACTGGATCCCATACATCCATATCGGTTTTATTGTTGCATTATATAAGAGGACTTTGTTGCTAAGGCTAAGTCCAGACTTCTTGTTTAAAAGCCAATGTAAACTGGCAGATTTGAGTTTAAGTTGCAGCTTTTTAGCTGCAATGTGTCGTCTCCAGGTTAAGCGCCTGTCCAAGTGGATTCCGAGGTATGTAATTTCGTCAGCTTGCGGTATTGATACATTGTTGAGCTTAACAGTAGGACACGTTTTTGGCCTTAATGTGAAAGTTATGTGTTTGCACTTGTTTTCATTCACTTTTATACGCCATTTCGCTAGCCATTCTTCAATTTGTTTAAGATGCTGCTGTAACACCTTTGTGGCTGTAATGGGGCATTTATGTCGACTTAGTATAGCAGTATCATCCGCAAATGTTGACGTAATTACTTCGTCACTTGTAGGGATATCTGCGGTAAACAGTATGTACAATATTGGTCCAAGAACACTACCCTGCGGAACACCTGCCGAAATCGGACACTCTTCTGTTATGTAATCATTTACTTTTACTGTGAATCGCCTGTTGGATAAGTAGGATTCAAGGATATTGTGGAACGTGTTAGGTAATGATTTTTTAATTTTATGAATGAGGCCATCATACCACACTTTGTCAAATGCTTGCGCCACATCAAGAAAAACAGCCGAGCAATACTCTCGCATTTCGAAAGCTTTCCTTATTACATTTGTTATACGATTTACTTGTTCAATTGTGCCGTGTTTTTCCCGAAAACCAAATTGATGTGTAGGAATAATATCATTTTGATGGAGAAAAGGAGTAATTTTTGATAGCAGCACTTTTTCTCCAGACTTGAAGTGAATGGGTCTGCGGTGGTCCGCAGAATCATTCTTTCCAACAGGTGCTACTTTGGACTGAGTAGGCAGCTGGAAAGTAAAGTACTCTCTCAACAAACTAAAACCAAACTTTCCAAGTCAAATATAATAAAATTAAAATAAAATTATGAAGGATGCGAGTACTTTTAAATAAATACTTCTTATCTTCTCATCGGCCAAATCAGAATGAGCGAACTAACCGTTCTCTATTTTTTAAAAAGTATCACAAAGAGTCTAATGCAACGAGTCTACCGCGGCTATATCTTAAAACTAGGTTTGCCAACTTATGTATGCATTAATTCGTGCGGTTTTTTTTCGAAAATTAAGACTTTATTGTGAAAAAATTGTTATACATTTAATATTCAAAGTATTGCCCATCGGAAGCTACGATGTTTGCCCATCTTTCTGGCAGTTTGTGAATCCCACCCCAAAAGAACTCCTCCGGCTTGGAGGTCAAGAAAGAATCGAGCCAATTTCTGATACCCTGTTCTGAAGTGAAGCGTACTGCGGTGAGGGCATTCTGCATTGATTTGAACAAGTGGTAATCGGAAGGTGCTATGTCTGGGGTATAAGGCGGTTGAGGTAGAACTTCCCACCCACAGTTTTCCAAATAGTTTTAACTGGCCTTGCAACATGTGGCCGAGCGTTGTCATGATGAAAAATTATTGATTCGTGTCTGGTCGCATATTCTGGTCGTTTTTCCGCGATGGCGTTTTGGTCATTGATCGTCTGACCCGATTTCATAGCTTTTGTGGTCCCACCATATACATAGCATAACCTTGGCACCATGGATATTCCGATTCGCCGTGGGTGTGGATGGTTGGCCGGGCTTCACATACGATCTCTTGCGCTTTGGGTTATCATAATGAATCCATTTTTCATCGCCAGTGACAATCCGATGCAAAAATGACTTCTTTTGGTGGCGTTGAAGCAACATCTCCCACATACAGAATCGACGTTCGACGTCTCTTGGCTTTAATTCATAAGGCACACAATTTTTAAGCTTCTGAAAGAATCCTGATGATTTTAATTGTCTGGAAATGGTTGCTTGATCTACGCCTTGTACTTTTGCAAGTTCTTCTTGCGCCTGGAATGCATCTGCGTCGAGCAATGTCTCCAATTCTTCAGCCTGAAATTTTGTTGGCTGTCCGGGTCGTTATTCGTCGTCCAAGTCCAAATTGCCACTTTTAAATCGTGCAAACCACTGTTGGCACGTTCGTTCGGCTAAAACATGGTCATCACAAACGTCCAGTAAAATATGATGGCTTTCGGTAGCACTTTTCTTCATGTTAAAGTAATGAAGAAGAACTCCCCGCAAAAACACTTTATCTGGTAAAAATTTCGACATTTTCAAATGAATTAAGCAATTGTTATTCACGCTAAAACAAATGACATCAACTGAAAACGACGCGAAATGACAGTACCTTTGAAATTAATATAGCCACAGATGAACACGACGTGAAATAATACTAGTAGAGCCCTCTCTTAGAAAACCGCACGATTTAATGCATACACTCAATATTCTTTCAAACTATGACTTAAAGCTAAACCAGTAAGCTACGTGCACACTTATGTCCGATTTTGGGCTTACCAGCTCCAAAAATAAAATTAGATTATTTAAATTTAAATTAAGTAAAATACAAGTAAAAAAAAAACAAAAATTAAAGTTAACTTAAATAAAGTGAAATAACATAATAAATTTAAATTAAAGTAAATAAAATAATATAGAAACATAAATTAACTAAAAAAAAAAATTAAATAAAATAAAAAAATCAAACAAATTTAAATAAAAATTAATTTGAAAAAATTAAAATTAATTTAAATTTAAATGCCATTAAACATAATTAAGTCGAAAAAATTAAATAAAATCAAACACAATATTATAAAAAAAAAATAAATAAAATTAAATTAAATTAAATGGCATAAAATAAAATTAAAAAAAGTATATATGAAAAAATAAAATTTAATAAAATAAATGCGCTGACATCCTATTTGCCACTGCGTTTGAAAGTATTAAAATAGGAAATATTATGAAAAGCAACGAATGGGTCATAGTAAGAAATGCCGACATACATAAATATTTATTTAAGCCGAGCACATCTCCTCAATCGCGTAGAGCACAACGAGAAAGGATAATACAAATAAACCGATTCAGCCACAAAAGTACAAAACAAAAATCAGTAAAAGCAAAGTCAGCAAAAGTTGCTTAAACTGGCAGGCAGACAATCGAGCAGAAAGAGTAAGTGGAAATGATGGAGAACACTTTAAAGCTATGATTTATTTATTTATTGCCAACAACAGCAAACACAATAGACACTCGTAATCTTCTACCTAAAAAATCACAGTACAAAGAGTAAATGTAAAATAAGAAAGAAGCAAAGAAAATCAAAAATGTATCTCGAATAAAATACTGTCAATGATAGCTTAAAAAACAACAAAAACAAAAGCAAGTTTTGTCACTATAAAAATGTTAGTTGTCTTAACAAGCTAAAGTAGATTAGATTGTTGTTGAATGGCGCTTGGTGTCTGCGTGGAAATTTGAAGGAATCGAAAAAGGAAAAATATTTGAAAATGTCTGATTTCACAAATAACTAAAAGAAATTACTGCTAAACAGTCAATCAATTTTACAACAAAAATTATCGATAAAAATATATTCTTATTCAATTGAAGTTCATCGATTAATGGAATCATAACAACAGCCAAACCAATATAGAGAAAAATTTTAATGTCAATAAAAATTTATTTGGAGATTTAATAACCTCAAAAAACCAAATAAATAATTAAACATACAAATACTTGAGAACTAAAAATATCACAGATTATTAACTGAAAATGTAAACCTTAAATTATTTCAAACCAACATGGTATTGGTTATTCTACGGTTATTTTTTCAAAAACCTAACGAAACACATACAAAAAAATAGAGACCAATATCTATGTTTTTGAAATACAGGGTACAGAATTAAGCGGGTTCGTAAATAAATTGAAATAAAATGTACTTAATTTAATTTTTTCCTGAAATTCCTTTCGTATTATAAAGTTCGAACTTTGACTTTCCTTCGGAAACAAAACATCATTCGAATAACCGCTTCGCGAATTTTCGCAAACTTCGATCCGCTTGTGTGAATTTTCGACCACTTTTTCGCACCTGTTGTGCGGTAACACAGCCATAACTTCCCGAATGTTGGTTCTCAAGTGTTCAAGGGTAAAAGGTTTATCCACATAAACACGGTCTTTGGTGTAGCACCATATCGCCAAGATGAGAGAAGACGCGGCCGGGAAATTCAAGCACCCAATCGACGTATCTGTGGCGTTGCAAATAGTCAACTGACTTCAGTTGTTGTATGAGCTGGACTTTATAATGGATGTAGGTATAAGTCCAATTGCAAAAGCTATTGATAACCGTAAGAAATAGATACATTAGGGGTTTCGGCTACGCTTTCACTTACAGTAGGTGTATGTGAGATGGTACGAGCAAATCAATTACGCACAGGCCTTACAGTATTTATGGTATATCGAATCCAGTCTCTTCAAATTTCTTTCAGTTTTTACCAATAGCTGGAGTAGTCGGACGATTATGTGCTTCATGATCTCCTCAATTTTAACGAGTTGTGCGATTGTTACGTGATCCATTTTTATAAAAGGTCGCCTTTTAACTAAAACGAGAGATGTTTGGCTTGGCACTCAAGTTTGACAGATGTCAAAATACAGCCCTGTATATTTAAATCCACGAAATGGATAACCCTATTCAATGCTTGGTCGCTCTGTGCTACGCCGAATACAGCAGTGTCAATTGTTTGGCTTATTTCCTTACAAATTATGCGATATCATCATATTTTCAAGGCAATGTTGCCAATTTTCTTTGCCGAAAAATTTTCACTTTCCGGTTGACGTGCGGAAAGTTTCTATTTTCTTAGAAAATTCGAGATATAAATTTAATAATTAATTTATTTAATAAAAAGTATGTTCAACTTTTCATTACTTTTGTCCTCATTTACCTTTCGTAGCGTGGATTATAGCTTTTGCTATAAAAAAAAATTTTTTAATTCGTCATTTAGGTGATTTTTGTTTTCGTGTTCTCTCCTTAGCTTAACTAAATAAATTAAGATCAATTAAAAGTTTTTGGGTCTTTAGCGTAGCTAAGTTTGTGACGCCAAAAGCTAAACGGAAATAGGTGAAGCAATCAGCGCCAAATTTGTTTTGAACTTTTGATTTTGTTGCAAATTTTGTTGTTTATACACAAACTGTTTTTTTGTTAAGAGCTGTTGGTGACACATCATTTAATTACGAAACATTTTGCAATCAGAGCTGAGAAATAAAATTAGACAAGAATTTAATATTGCTTGGAAATAGAACAACGCTATTCATGAGGAAAAATCATCAAATGAGCTGAGGCTTGTCGCCTTTACCGTGGGCTGAAATATCATTCTCTAAATCACTAGCTTCCGGCACCAGAAAATTCATCGAGCTGTGACCTGATCGTAAAACTCTCAACCAGATCGATCATGTTGCGATAGACGGCAGTCATGTCTCCAGTGTTGCAACGGTGAGGATCTTCTAAGGTCTCAAACAAGCCTACCTTCCGACCGAACTATTGCCAGCCCAGCCTGTGCCATCTGTCTATTGTTACCATTAAGTATCTGCGGCTCCTCTGGTGAACACATCTCAAACACGTCTATCGTTAGCTCAGCCTCACACATACATATGTAAACGCTGTCATTCCCACAAACTAATTAAAAACCAGAATACACACAGTTGTCAGAAACTTATGTAATACTTAACACTGCACCCACTAAGACCGCAATGACCGCAAACATCATGGTGGACAACAGAGGAACAACTGCGGTCGCCGCTTAAAGTGAGTGGTTGTTACATCAGATGACATGGTATGCCAAAACGATTGTGCAGCAGTTGGTGAATGATTATGATGATGCTGTGGTAAGTTGTGAATGATGGTTATGCAAGCGCTCAATGAGCTCAATTTTATCTTTTAATGCCCCCTCAATTTCACTCAATTAAGTCTAGGATTATACGACCGCCGAACCACCAAGCTCTGTCTGC
>JAWMAG010000012.1:21267500-21397500 GCA_037013455.1 Ceratitis rosa
CACTATTGCATCGATTTATCTGTATCACAAATACATTTTTTTTTTAATAATTTAGTGCGTATTTTTTAGTCAAAAATCTATTCTTTAAAAAAAAAGTGTGCCGCTTTCACAAAAATTAGTTAAGAAAATAAATCCGTACGTACTCGTACTTCCAAAGACCATCGTTTGTAGATTATAAAATTTTTTGCTTCTCTCTTCTGGTTCTCAGCCTTTAGAAGAAATCGGTTCCTCCGTGGGCGCATTTAAAAAAAAAACATGGATTAAATAATGGATTTTATCACCGCCATTTTGTAACAAAATAATAATTAAAGAATATTTTTTTACTTCAATATATGTTCAATGAAATGGTTAAATAGAAATTATGTTAATTTTCCCATATTCCTACAACACATTAATAATAATGAACCAATATTTCAACCTCTAGAGTGGCTTTACCCCTTAACACAATTCCGCACATTTTTGAAGATGCAAAAAACTAAAAAAACAAACAATGTTGTTGCCAGAAACAGACGTTGATGCATACAATTACTGTAGACAGATATGAAACCTTTCCAATGAAATAGGTAATTGCTTCCACAACTTGTTGGTTGAGCCAACTTATGGAAATGGATTGCATTAGTTTGTATTCCTCCCATTACTTACGAAATATATGCGATATTTGCTATTTTTTTCGTTCATTTAACACTGAAAACTAGAGTTTTTAAGCATCTTTCCCCATAATTTTAACATATGTGTATTTTTCATTTTTTTTTTAATAAATTTTCTAGTATTTAGTAGTGTAACTCTGAATAGCCAACCCTGTGCAACCTTTGGCATAAAAGCAAATATTTTATTTTCATCGCTTTGAAGAACATAATTTTCTTTTCAGCCACCTCTAAGTTTCACTACTGCCAATGCTGTTTACCGGTTTCCATTTATCCTTCGAAAAGTGTGCATGTCGATTGTACGCGGCGTATACGTAACCTTTTAAGATTTGAAACAATTTCTCATATTTATGCGTGCATTTACTAGTGACATACATTTTTTTTAGTATAATTTTTACTCTCTTCTTTTTATTTTATTCTTTTTTTCACTTCAACTTTTTTCTTTTCTCACCTTTGCTACTTGACTGACTGATTTTCTCCGTTTAGCTTGCGGAATGAAAGAAATAAATCTACAAGGCGTCGGCTTAAGTGGAGAACAAGTCTGCACATTCATCAAGCAACCGCAGCTAGTACGAAGTTGTTCTACATATAAATTCTTAACGAGTTTTGGCGTTAGTTGTTGAACAGGCCCATATACTCTGGTAGATAGCAGACATCAGTCTCAGCCAAGATGCTGCTGTGGGTTGTTACACTACCCGTATCCCTTTAAGGCCAGGTTCCTCCAAAAAAAACGTGTTTTTTTCAAACAAATTTTATATATTTAAAAAAATATTTATAAATAAAAGTTTTTATAGATAAGTAGACGTATAAAAATATTATTTATTGTTGGTGTGTGACACGATAGCTGGAATACGAATCATCTGAAAGCAAAAAACAAAACCGTTTCTTGTTCTTGTATCACATTGGCTATGGCGGGAACAACAATGAACCTTTTCACAAAAAAATAAAATCAAAATGGCGAACTTTTTAATTTTTTTTTACCCTTTCTTTCAATTTGAATTTTTGATAAATTTTTTAAATAACAATGAATAATTTTGGTTGTAGTACCGACCATAGAGAGACTTTTTAGGAGAAAAATAATAATAAAAAATAAAAGTGTCACCCAGTTTAAAAACGTGATTTCGAGAAAAAGGCTATTATAATTTTCGAGCGGCCGGATTTAACGCTTGGCGCGCTCCGCTTTCTCCTCTTCTATATTTACTTCTTGGTCTTGCGGACCTTCGGTACTAGTTCTATATTATTTCTGAGAGTATTTTCTAGCAATTTACAGGAAAAAAAATTAAAATTTCGATTTTTTGAAAATTTGTTAGATGAACTTGGCCTTAATCCAAACTGCTACGCCAAAGTAAACTAAGAAAGGTTGTTTGCGATTCTCCTCCATATGGGGAGACGGTAGTTGGAGTCTTCATTATTAAACTTCTTCTCATTTATTTATGTAGTAGTTTGGCAGAAATCTTTAGTTTAGTCTGCTATTTTGCACACTAAACAAATTACGTTCAGTTTCTATACTTTTATATATGGGTCTAGTAAAAACTAATCCATTATTTTTGCTTCAGATGGCTTCAATGATTAGAATCCCACGTTCGGTAAGTGCGATTGGATAACGCTAGAGGGCGTTAAAAAGTCGATGTTGTGTTCTAAAAAAGATAGCGTTTGTCAAAGATGGACACCAACAAAGAGAAAATACTCTATGGGCTACAACTTTCCTTCGATAAAGGCGAAAACGCAAGTCAGGAAGTTTACAATGAGTCTAGCGTTTATTTTCCTGATACTGTGAGAGCCAATGATGCACAATTTTGATGTAAACGATGCCCTACGGTATGGAAAATTTCGAGAAAATAATGGAAATCTTCGAGTCCGATCATTAAGCGAACACTGTTTCGATTGCTCTGAAGCTAAATATTGTGAAAAAAACAGTTTGTAAACACTTGAAAAATGTTGCATAAACAAATAAGCTCGAAGTACTGCTGCAAAATGAATTAATGAGAAAAAACTTCATCTAACAAAATCGACCCATTTCTGAAGCAGATTGAGACTGGTGACTTTAAGTGGATTCCCAACAGAAACGTCAAATGAAAACGGTCGTCGTCAAAAAGCAGTGAACCAGCACAAACTGTCCCCAAGCCAGAGCGGACAGTCAGAAAGTTTTTCTTGTATCTTTGGTATGATTGGCAAGAAATCATCCATTATTAGCTGCTCCCATACGGCAAAACTCTTAATTCGGAACAATACTTTCAGCAATTGAACCATCTGAAGGAAGAAATCGCCCAGAAGTGCTCAGCTTTGGCGAAAGAGGAGAGCAAGTATGTTTCATCAGGACAACGCCAGACCACACAGATCGATAGTAACTCGCCAGAGGATCCGAGAGCCTAGTTGTAAGGTTCTTAAGCAATAACTTTGTGGTGCAGACCTCGCACCAAGTGAATACCAAGTGGTTCTTTCTATAGTGAATGGTTTTCTGGTAATTAATTGACCTCAAGGGAAGACTGTGAATTCAATTGACCCAATTTTTTGCCAGTACAAATTCTATGAGGTTTCTATGAGAGAAGCATAATGATATTATCTCTAAAATGGAAGAAAAATCGATACATATATCACACAAAGACCAGGGTTCCAGTCCTGGTTCGACCGACATCGAAAAAAAATATTTCCAATTGCGCTGAGGCGGCTTAGTATAAACTGTAGGTCCCTCTACTTGTTGGGAAAACATCAAGATGCATACCACAAATTGGAGAAGGAGCACGGCCGAAAATTGCTTCAGCGGTTATAAAGCGCCAATTATATAAACAGGTCGGATTCTAATCTGCTGGTAGGACTATTGACGGTCCGTTCCATGCTTTTTATCTAAACTGCAATGGATAATGTTCTTCAAACTAGAGACACAACAATAAAGTGTGTATCTGGCATTACTTGATATCGTCTACGTGAGAATCGCTGGGTTAGCCAGTTCTACATAAAATAACCTTCTACCCCTCCATCGTCGTCAAGTTTTAAACCATCTGTATATACACCAATGGTCCCAGCTGGGGTAGGATGATTTAAAAATGGATCCAGGAGGTTCAGAAAAGATTTAGCTAATAAAAAAACAATTTGTATCTAGTAGAATTTCTTGAAATTATTAAAAAAAACTTTCCCATCCAAATATAAATTAATTGCAACTACTAGAAGACTCAACTTTATTTTTTGGAAAAAAAAAAAAAATTAAAAATAGTTACCACCTAATCAAAATAAAGAAATTAATTTCAAAAAAATTTGCTAAAAAAAATTCTGTATAGGGTTGCCACATTTTATTTTATTATTTTGACAAAAATGCAGCGAAACAATTCCTCCAATAATAACAAAGAAATAATTTAAAATTCTTAAGAAATGCCACTTTCACTTGCTATGAAGTCCAGCGACAAATAAGGAGAAAACAAGAACAAGAAATTATACATTTCTTTTTTAACCGTTATTTATTTGTTTCTGTGTTTGTATGAGATTGGTGCGCAGGAAAGTAGAATAATAACAGCACATCGATATAATTATAGGAAATTACGCTAAAACAATAAGAACAATAACAACAGCAACAACATATTGACGCCAAACGCTATGTAATATTGTCTTTGTGGTGGTGAGCAAAGCTGCAAGGCTGTGTCGTCGGTATGTCTGCGACATGCTTGCACGATAAACTAAGCACTGTTGGTGTTATTTGTTTTGCCTATTGTTGTTGTTGTTGTTGTTGTTGTTGTTGGTGTTGTTGTTGTTGTTGTTGTTGTTGTTGTTGTTGTTGTTGTTGTTGTTGTTGTTGTTGTTATTATTATTGTTGCTAGTTTTGCCTGTGGTGGTTGTTGTTGTTGTTGTTGTTGTTGTTGTTGTTGTTGTTGTTTCTAAAACTTCCAATGCAGTCACTTGGTCGCTGTTTTGAACTTCATCACCACCGCCTCATTTGGCAGCTGATTTAGCACATAAGACTTAATGTTAGTATTGCTTGCAACGTGCAATGTATTTGTTGTTGCTGTTGCCAACAACGAAGAAAGCTGTTGGTGGCATTTTCAATGTGCATTTGTATTAGCATGACGTCGTTTGCTTCGTAATACGTATCGCTCTTTAAATGTTGTTGTACGCGCTTTATTCGCAGTTGTTGTTGCAGTTATTGTTGTCAACAACAACTGCTGCCAGTGCTGCTAAATAATTCAAATATTGTGTGCGAAAGCTGTCACTAACTCAGTTGTTGCACTCGGTTGTTGCACTTGCCAAGGTAAGAAGAGAGAACAAACACATTTACAACAACAACAACAATAACAACAACACACTAGAATATGTTGCCAACATCAGCTGCTGCTGTGATTTGTGTTCTTTTTTATTTATTTACTTTTTATTTTTTTTTTTCAAAACAAAACATTGTTATTGTTGTTGCCGAGGTCGTCACGTTGATTTTAATGTTATTATTATCAAAGCTTAGAACTCTGCTGCCGATTGTTGTTGTTCCTATCGTTATTGTATTATTTTTCATTCTAAAATGCGCATTGATTTATGTACGCTGAGCGTGTGTGTGTATGTTTGTGTGTGAGCGTCTTTGTTCCGTGTTGCACGTCTTAGAAATGCATTGAAAATCTGTGGCAAATATTTTTCTAGAAATACACATGTGTATACATATATATGCACATTTGTATATGGTAAATATTAAAAAAGTGTTGTTATGAACGTTTATGCGTTGCGCAGCACATGTGTGGCATGCAACATGCTGTGTTAGGTTGTAACTATTTCCCATTCAAAGTGTTTCAGGTAATCCGAGAGCGTTGTTTGATTTTATATTTCTTCATACTATTTATATCTAGTTTAGCTAAACATATATATACGAGTATAGGGTTACTCATTTTGCGGTTAAACGAATTTTTTCATGAAATCCTGTTTTTTTTTTATTATAAAGTTTGAACTTTGTCATTTTACGTGAAGCACTACAGCACTCAAATAAGAGCCTCGGGAATTTTCGCTTGAGATAATATCCGACAACCTCACGACTGTTGGTTCTAGAGTGCTCAAGAGTTAAGGGTTCATCCACGGTCTTTTCACCACTAAAAAAAAGTCCACCTGTGTCAAATCGCATTATCTCGGTGGCCATTTGACATCCCAAAGACGAGAGATTACACAGTCGGGAAATTTCTCTCGCAATAAAGCCATATTCGCTCGTGTTGTGTGGCATGTGGTACTATCTTGTTGTAACCACATATTGTCCAAGAAATGCTCTTCAATTGCAGAGTAAAAAAGAAGTCGGTTATCATACGACCACAACGCACTGAATTGACAGTGACAGTATCGCCATTGTCGTTTTCAAAGAAGTAACATCCGAACACTCCGCCGAATCAAAGCGCTCACGAGACATAAGTATTTTTCTGGGTGTAATGGTCTCCTTTTCCATTTATTAAGAATTCTCAAAGCTCCAAATGTGAAAATTTTAATAATTTTCGTATCTCCGAGTGAGAAATGTGCCTCATAGCTGAAGAAAATTTTATTCGAAAAATCACCGTCGGCTGCTTGTGTTGATGTACCCAATCGACATTTGTAAGGCATTGTGAATGATCTCCAAAGAAGCTTCCAGTATGGAAAAAATGTAAGCAAAAATTAAGAGACTACATGAGAGCCCTAAGAAAGGCAAAACTTGTGCATTTTGAGAGACTTTTGCATACAGACTTGGCCACTAATTACTGAATTTTTTGTTTTAATAAGTGAAGTAATGAAATTTTATTAGTAAAACAATGAAAATACAATGAATTAGTGATAATAACAATAATATTTAGTAGGTCCACCCTTCGATTTAATAACGGCAGCAATTCTCTTAGGCATGCTGCGTACAAGCCCACATGTGTTCAATGGGATTAAGATCTGGAGACTGTGCAGGCCAATCTAACAAAACAATGTTTTTATCTCCGAACCAAAGCATCGTAGACGCTGATTTGTGATAAGGAGCATTGTCTTGCTGAAATTGAACCCCGTCTAAATTGGCATCGCCGAAAATGCGCGTTAACGAAGGTAGAAGAACAGCTTCTATTTAATACTATCTATGTACTTTTGACTGTCCATGCGACCCTCGCAAACGAACATTTCGGCGACACCATCAGCAGCCATGCAGCTCCAGATCATAATGCTGCCTCCTCTATGCTTAAAAGTGGGTACCACGCAATCTGGATGATGTTCTTCCCCAACCCGTCGCCTCACTAATGTCACACCACGTGTTCCAAATATCTGTAGAAAAGAAAAAATAATGTTTAGGGTAAGAAGCTATGGCAGTTAATACTTTAAGACGATCTTAACTAAGCTTACCTAGAAGTTTGATTAATTAGACCACAGAACATTCGACCAATCTTCTCCGTGAAATGTTGGTATCGGCGAACCCATTCCAAACGATGTTTCCTATTCTTTTCTGAGAGCCACGGCTTCTTTCGGGCTTTAAATTCTTTTAAACCTGCTTCCAGAAGTCTTCTTCTAGCTGTTCGCGCACTAACTGTTTTACTAAATTCATCTGAAAGGGCAGCTGCAAGGGCAGAAGAAGATTTTTTGCGATCCTTGGGAGACTCGCGTATAAGTATTCGGTCTTCTCGTTTACTGGTTAGACGCTTTTTTTCACTTTTAGATTTATTATTGTAGGATTTCGTCTCCACAAATCGCCTGAAAGCGCATTGAACCGCGCACCGCGAACATCACACCAAATTGGCAATCTCAACCTGAGACTCACCTTCTTCACTTAGAACTTGAATTTTAACTCTATCATCGTAACAAATTTCACTTTTTTTTAGACATTTCGGTAAATATAAATTGTTTTTATAAGATTGTTAACTTTTCACTAAATGTAATTTACATTTTCTCTTTCAAATTTTTAATGCGAAAATATTTTATGAATTTCTTAAAAATGACATTATTTAGGTTTAGCTTACCCAGAGTGCTATGACTTTTAACATTACGCAATTTATTCGTTTAATCAACAGTTAAACACCCATGTAAGACAAAAAGACAAAAAGAAGTGGTAACTTTGATAGCCACATTTGGGAATAATTGTATTTTAGTGGGGTGCCTAATACTTTTGGCCAAGGCTGTATATGTAGAACTGAATACGCCCGGGAAAGCACTCTCAAGTATCCCTCGCTCAGAAGCGTGATGCTTTTTTCCAATGGAATAGCAGCTGCGGTTTTAGATCGGGTGAAGCAAACTGACATCATTACTTTTGCTGCTAAGTTTTGTTGCTTAGATTTTGCGGGAGGGTTTGCTCCTGTTGGGCTCCATACCATGGACTGCTTTTTGGTTTCTGGGTCGTACTTATAGCACCAAGATTCGTCACCAGTAGTGACTTTACTTGGGTCGCTAGAGTGATCATTTTCGAATTTGTTTGGGAAAAATTGAGCAAAATGCAATCGAAGCACTTTTTGGGTCTCATTTAAAATTCGTGGTACCCAGCGATCAGATTTCTTCGTGTATCCTAGATGATTACCTCATGTTCGCGATACAGCCATGGCATTCAAGCCCAATTCATTAGCCATCATTTCTTGTGTCAATCATGGGTCTTCGTCAATTTTGAACTTCAGCAAAGCTACAGTTACATCATCAGTGAAAGGGTTAGGTCGACCTTCTCGTGGTTCGTCCTCTACGGAAAAATGTCCGGTCTGGAATCTTCGGAGTCACTTAGAAGTAGTCTTTAAAGACGGTGCAATCGTTCCATATACAATTTGCCATTCACTGAATATTTCTATTGACTGTAAATTACACCAAAACCCGAAGAGAGTCACATGGCGAATTTCTGTTTACTTTGGTCGTGGAATTTCGTCTGACCTATCCTCAGCTATCTTGCGTTTTCTCGTCTCCATTTTAACCGATCGTTCTCAAATTTGATAGAAAGACTAATAAAGTAATTGCAAAAGATTTAGTATATTTAGATTTAACAAAACCAAATTGAAAGTCACCAACTGACCGAACTTTTTTTAATTAGCTAAAACATATTTCAAACAATTTACAGCGCTGTACTTTTGAAACCACGCAATGGCTAACCCTGTGCATGCATATACAATACATAGAAAGGTATGTTATGCGCGACTTTTGCCATCATTTATGGCATCAAAAATACGCAGACAAGCTGCCACTATTAGAAGTTAAGGCGGCTGTTGGAGCGGTTGCAGTCATATCAACTACTCTCAGCATTGAGTGGAATTTCATGCATTTTTATGCGCAAAATAATATATATTGTTGTTGTTTTATTGCATTGTTATGCCATTTAATATGTCGTGGCATTGCAAGGTGCTCCTAAAATGATGTTTGTTGTTGTGGTTACAACATGACAGCGGCTGAATGTGAAAAACGTGTGAAATGTTTTGTGTTTATAAGTTTTTTTTTATCTGTATCTGTATGTGTTGTTATTGTCTTCTTTTTTATTGCCATTTTGAGAAATAAATTCACAAACTAAATACATACAACATAGACAATATTTTAAAAATTTTAATGCAGAAAAATGCACATTTTGCACTTTCACCCAAGCCAAGGACGTTTCACATTAAGTCGAGGTTTTATTTAAGATCTCACCGCATTTTATTGCTACCGTTGAGGTGGTGTAAGGCCTTCGTTGAACTTTTTCTAGCTCGATCTTATAAGTAGCCTTGCTTAGTTCAGGCCTCCACACAATGGATATTATTATGACTTTGTGCTTTTTTACACCTTTATACCCTATTCCGGTCCAAGTTGAGCTAGCTATCTACGAGTATACCTAGAGTTTACTCTCTACTGAGGTTAAATAGTAGAAAGAGCGATCTCGATGCCTTCGAGTAAGGGTGGCTTAAAAGTACATGATTTGTACCTTCTGCCGAAGAGTATTAGTACGGTCCTTGAAGGATTTACAACCAGACCACACTGACTGCACCAGCACTGTATAAATGGCCTTTTGGGGCAGATCGCTAACGACCAGTTGTTTTCCACTTTCTGTGAGCGCGATGTTGTCAGCATATGTCACTGCATGACAATCCATGTTTCTCAGCTCGCGAAGCAGCGTGATGACTGTGAGACCATACAGAAGGTAAGAGAAAACTCCCGCTCTGTTGGGTGACTCAATTGGTATACCTGGTAACTGATGTGTCTCCTAACTCAGCGAAAATGTCTCTACTTACTGCAAGTGAGTTCAGAAGATTCACTACCTGTGCTCCGAGACCCATTTCTCGGAGCTTAGACGTAACCATCTCTAGTAAGACATTGTTAAAGACCCGCTCAATGTCATGAAATATGCCCGATGTATATATTTTAAGGGCGCGATCTCTCTAAATCATCGCTGTTTTGTTGTGAAGAGCAGTGAGGATGTGATCAGGGAGAGACAAGCTGAGTTAATACTACAAAAAAAGTCGGAAGGGATGTCCCTTGCTACTCGTAATACGAGGGGAAAGGTACAATTTAGTCCTGCAGAGTTTAAGTGTTGGAAGGAGCTTATTGTCCATTCGACCCTATTGAGTACAAAGGCTTGAATGCCACGGCCGTATCGCGAATATTAAGTGATCATCTGGGGTACACGAAGAAATCTGCTCGTTGGGTACCACAAATTTGAAATGAGACCCAAAAAGAGGCTCCAGTGCACTTTGCTCAAGTTTTCCTAAACAAATTCGAAAACGGTCAATCTAGCAACCTAAGTAAAGTCGCTACTTGGTTTTATAAGTACGATCCAGAACAGTCCATGGTATGGAGCCCAACATGTGAGCAGTTACGGTGTATGGATTGCGCTATCGAGAAATGATGAATGATTTTTTATGCCCAGAATTGAATGGTATTGATGTGGACAACGTTCACTTTCAACAAAACGGCGGTGCGTGCCACACAAGCAAAGAAATATCGATCTTTTAACGAAAAAAATTCCCCGATGATGTTATCTATCGAAGAGTTGATTGCAATTGGCTACCGGGAGCTGATTCAACACCTTGCGACTTCTTCCTTCGAGGCCACGTGAAAAATAAGATCTACGGCAAGAGAACAAACATCGATTCAAGACTTCAAATATGAAATTAGTGAAGCTATTCAGGGCATACAGCAGCCACTTGGCGATTTGGTGCTGGAAAATTTCATAAAAAGGATACGATCCTGTAAGCGTAGCTGCGGCGAGGAGGTGCAAGGGGAAGCGTACTTCTAAGGATACGAATATGGTTAATGGTATTTGCTGCCTACTAGTAGTTAGCTTAAGCATTTCTGCCATAAATAAATGCAAGTAATGCCACTAGATAGCTGGTGAAAATGTAACAAAGTCAAAAATTAAAAAATATTAAGAAAATAAAAATAATTAAAAAATATAAAAATTGTGTTGAAAGCCCTTTTTATTGGTTACAGCAACAATTAAAATTAATAGAAAATTCGAACAATTTTCTCACAACAGACAACATGAAAGGAAAAATTGCTTTATTCCACAAAAAAAAAAAAAAAACTCATTTGACCGATGTTGGACAGCTGTGTGGCAAGCAATTACAAAAGTTGTTTCTTTACTATGCAACAGCAGCATCCTATTTTAACATACTTCAAAAAAAAAAAAAACAAAAAAACAACAACTCAACTGCTAAATGGCAAGCTGACTGACAAAGTGACAAGCGGCCGGTCCATGGTGTGGCAGCTACGCAATTTGCATGCGTAGCAGTAAGTGAAGTTAGGACAAGCATCTGTCTGGTCACTGTTGCATACTGCAAGTGATGATGTGTATATGTGTGTGTGCATCGTTGAACATGAAGTTCAGTAGCCGCAGCAGCAGCACCAGCAAAAGTGGTGACTTATTGTGTGTGGCAAGCTTTGCTGATGACTACAAATGCTTTCTTGCTGATGTTTCTGCTACTGCTTGTTGTTGTTGTTCTTCTTCTTCATTCTCTAGTTGTTATTACAAGTGACGACAAGCAACTGCCAAGTCGCTGTTCTTTTTGTACAATTTCTTGTGGTCGAGTGTTTCTTCTATTGTCCCATTTGACGGCTAACAATTTCTGTTAAGAGCTTGCAACATGCCGCTTTGCAGTTCACAACAAAACAAACATACACACATACATATGTTTGGTGCAATATGCAAATTCTATGTGATGTATACATGTATATATGTGCAATGCAAGTAAAATGTCTGCAACAATGTCTTTGATGTGTTACCACAAGAGTAGCAACAACAAAAACAGTGTCGAAAACCAGCAGCTCGAACAAATAAAAAATTGCACAACTAAACAAGTGGCGACAATTGCTGAACATTTGTTATAACAATTCGTTATGTGTTGCAACAACAAGAAAAACAAAAAACAACAACAACAACAATTACAACAACAACTACAACAACAACAATTACAACAACAACAAACAACAACAACAATTACAACAAGAACAATAACAACAAATAACGATTGCAACAAGAACAAAAACAAAAACAACAACAACAACAACAACAAGAACAACAGAACATTTACATCAGCGTTAAGTGGCTTGTACACAAGTGTAGCGGAACAACGAAAAAACACCACCAACAACAACAACATAAGAATTAAGACAATGTTGTCTTCGGCTGAGCATTAGACTTTATACCCTTTACGAACTGAGGCTTAACCGCAAAAATATTCAATGTTTTAATGCATCATCTGGTGCCAGAACTGGATTTTTCCACATTTTCAGAGACACGATAAAAAAGCAGGGCGAAAAGTGCAAATATTTTCTCTAAAGAAGTGAGGAGGCCAACAGAGACGTTTTGGTTGTCACCAAATCGACAGCCCAAGAACAATTAGAGCTCGCTTCTTGAAGTCGAGACTCGTACCACAGTATAAAACGTTCATTAGGAACATCAGCTCAACTCTGGGAGAGGACTCAATAGAGTCTCGCCATAAAAAGTAAAAAAATTTACGCGAAGAAAGGCTGAAATTACAGTAGACAATGCGGAAATTCCCTACTCGTCTCTCACGCGTGCGTTCTCTTCCGTTTAGATGAGGACAACAAGTTGTATTTTATGTCAGAAATACGCTCGGAGGGGTTGACATTCCTTGTCGAGAGGTGATCGCAATTAGAATAATTACCTTCTGCTCAAATATAAACGAGACTGGCTCAACAAAACAAAAACGGTTAATTATTCTTCAATATTTATTTTATCCCCTTCAAAATAGTCACCATTAGAGGCGATACACATATGCCACCTTTTTTTCCAATCTTAATAACACTTCTGGTAGGCCGCTTTAGGTATGGCTTTCAGTTCTTTCTTCTAATTCTCTTTTATGACTTCAATCGACTGAAAATGCTTTCCACGAAGCGGCAATTTGAGTTTAGGGAAAAGAAAAAAGTTACACGGTGCCATGCCGGGTGAATACGGTGCTTGCGGAACAATATTTACGTTGTTTTTAGTCAAATAATCGCGTACAAGACGAAACGTATGAGCAACAATTTTGAAACAAGTCGAGCAGACACACTTCTCATGCCCAAAACATCGTGAATAATGCTATGAGCGGATCCATTTGATATGTTGAGCTCACTAGCTATCTCTCTTTCAGTCACACGACGATTTTCCAACCCAATTTTCTTTACTTTTTCGACGTTTTCTTCGTTTATTGACGTTGCTGGACGACGATCATGGGGCGAGTTCTCCAGCGATGTACGGCCGTCCTTGAACTACTTATACCAATCAAAAATACGTGCACGTGATAGGCAAGACTCCCCATATGCCTTCTGCAACATTTTCATTGCGTCCGTCGTACTTATTCCATTGGAATAACAAAATTTCAAACAAACTCTTTGCTCAACGTTAATTTCCATAGTAAAATTCGAAAAACACACTCGTGGTTGACTTGTTTATAGTGCCGTAAAAAAAAAAACTATGTGACATGTAAACATATAACAGTCCTGCCAACCTAAGCAAAAAAAAAAGTATGGCCATATGTCTTGTCCTTGTCGAGTTATGGATAAAGTCTCCGTTTATATTTGAGCAGAAGGTAGATTCTATTTTTTTTTTTTTTTTTTGGATTTGGCGAACCAGGGTTCGGGTCTCGGCTAGTGTGGCCACTACAATATAAATATATAAATATGTAATGATGTTTTTCCGACAAATAGAGGGAACTACACTTGGAGGGGCTGAAAAATTAGAAAATTTAACTAAATTTTATATTTAAATTAATTTAACTTTTGGATGTTGGTCGATCCAGGCCAACGAGGCCAGCAAGTTACATCGGCACTCAGAAAATCAGATGGCCAAGACATGGCAATAAGCTAAGGAAACGGCCAATAGAAGAACTGTCCAAGCAATGTTTGAAAGACTGGCGATCTACTGAAGATCTTAAGACTGGAACATATTCATATAGGAATCCAAGTGGTGATCGGAGCTTATTAAATTAATGGATTGAATAATTCTTCTTCTTTATTGTAGGCTCTGCTTACGTTATTATTACGTAATAAGAGACAACGAATGAGGTCACGTCTTTTTCTAACTGACTCTCCTTCTTTTCTAACCGACTCTCCCTTTACTGTGGATGTCTTCTTTACCTATGCTTCCACTAGCTTCCACTGAGTCTTGGCTGTACCTTTGATCAGAGGACTATACAACTTTTGCAAAACCTTTCTCACGAAGTTCGTTCGGTTTTTATCTAAGAGATGGCATTATTGTCCATAGTATTGTACTAGTGTTACGTGTCGCATTATGTCATACTATACGGCGTTGAAAACGTGTTTATTCACGCTAAAAGTTTGTCTTTGACAGTTTTTCGATTGATTGACTCAGTACGTTGTGAGCGCTCGTCAAAGATGGACACCAGCAAAAAGAAAATTCGCTAAATTTTACAATTTTTCTTCGATCAAGGCGAAAAAGCAGCCAAACGTGTAGCACAAAAGTGGTTTGATAGGTTCCGTTCCGGTAATTTCGATGCCAAAGATGCATCACGCGTCGGGAGGCCTGTCTTCGAAAATTGCGATAAACATTTGCAACCGTTGCAACCATTTGCATAACATTGGATTCAAAAAGAAGCTCGATGTTTGAGTGCCACACGAACTAACGCAAAAAAACATGATGACCGAATTTCCATCTACGAATCGCTGCTGAATCGCAACAAAATCGATCCATTTTTGAAGCGTTTGGTGAATGGCGATGAAAAGTGGATCACTTACGACAACGTCAAGCGAACCGGTGGTCAAGTCAGGATTGACGGCCAGGAAGGTTTTGCTGTGTGTTTGGTGGGATTGGCAAGGAATCATCTACTACGAGCTGCTCCCTTATAACCAAACTCTCAATTCGGCCCTGTACTGTCAACAACTGGACCGCTTGAAGGCAGCATTCATCCAGAAGAGGCCATCTCTGATCAACACAGGCTGAATTGTGTTCCATCAGGACAACGCCAGGCCACACATGTGTTTGATGACGGGCCAGAAGCTCCAGGAGCTCGGATGGGAGGTCCTAATGCACCCACCTTATAGTCCGGACTTGGCACCAAATGATTACCATCTTTTCCTTTTCATGGCGAACGCGCTTAATGGTGAGAAGTTGGCCTCAAGAAAGGCCTGTGAAAATTGGCTCTCCGAGTGTTTTGCTAATAGGGACGCAGCCTTCTACGAGAGGGGTATAATGAAGTTGGCAACAAGTTTACGATCAAAATGGCACATATTTGACTTAAATCGGACAAATGTACACAAAATTATCATATTTTGAAAAATCAAAAAAAAAACCGAATGAACTTTTTACTTAACCTAATACTTGCCCTCCTGCTTAATTTTAGAGCTGATGGGAAGTCTATAGAAAGTGTACATCTTTCGAAATGTTCAAATGACAGGTACTCAGCATGAATGAAGTCCATTGAAGAATACCCATAAAATTCGCCCTTTAAGCTGATAAGTCAGATTTCTGTAAATTGTGAGATAATCGTTTAGGCTGTTCGGTTCATGTTTCATGACTAACGATTGTCCTTTTGTTCATGATTGGCATAAAATTAGTTAAGGCAAAGCATTAGTGTGAATTTTTCTCGTATGACTGGACAGCAGAAAAATATATTTCTGTGTAGCTTGGGAATTTATCACCACACAATTGCTGTGACAACATTTATCATGTACATACAGTGGGCAAGTTTGTGACAAAAATTTGAAAATATTATAAAAATATTTGAGGAAACAAATATTTACACACAGACAAATGCTATCTACATAGGTGTGTCTCTCCATCTAAAGCGAAATTTTTAAATATTTCTAATCTTAGATCCAAAAAATAAATTCATGACAATTTTTGACATAGTTTTCGCCGGATGCCCATTAGGCCTCTAACCTACGATAAAAATTATAAGGCTTCTTTTCAAGTTGATCCTTGTCATACTGCTCTCAGGTTTGGAATAACACGGGTATACAGCCAAGTATACAATAATTAGTAGATTTTGAAATTCTTGATGTCCACATGGCTTATAAAATGAATATACAATCTGTAGTTCACCTCACGATGACCACAATCATCCCACTGTTCCATCCACAAACCACTTCCTCCGTTCTGCATTTTTTCTTCATACAACAAGCTCTGTGCACCGTTATTTTTACTGTGAAAACTTTAAATCTGCATTTGTATAAACACAGCTGCATCATGCAACAAACGCAAACTAATGAGCACGCAAAATCACTCCATACCAAGCAGCAATGTACTTGTGGACAGCGGACATATGTTGTAGGAAGTGCGTTGCCCGTCAGTTGGCAGTTGAACAGCACACGCGCCTGCCATTTAAACACACACACTTACCCACATTTATGAAAATTATAATATTCTTAGAAGAAGAGAAGAAAAAAAATTATCAAATTATATTTTTACGAACTGTTTGCGAGTTGATTATGTGTTGTATGTTCACAACGGCGCCAAAACGCTTAGACAAATGATATATGCAATGCAACATTTGGAGTTGTGTTGAGGCACAAACTGCTGCGGCAAATTGTGTTTATGCAAATGCAACGGATGGCGATCAGACTTTCTGCCCGACTTTTTATTTAATTTAATTTTATTTTATTTTATTTAATTCATTTTAATCAATTTTTTTATTTAAATTAAAATATTTTAATTATTTTCTTTATTTTGTTCAGATAATTTGATTTTGTGTTAGTTAATTTTATTTTATTTTTTTTATTTTATTTTATTTTATTTTATTTTATTTTATGTTATTTAACTTTATTTAGTTTAATTTTGTTTTATATTATATTATTTTAATTTATTTTATTTTCCTTTATTTTATTTTATTTTATTTTATTTTCTTTTGTTTTATTTTATATTAGTTTATTTTATTTTATTTTATTTTATTTTATTTTATTTTATTTTATTTTATTTTATTTTATTTTATATTATTTTATTTTGTTTTATTTGATTTATTTTATTTGATTTTATTTTATTTAATTTTATTTTATTTTATTTTATTTTATTTTTTTTATTTTATTTTATTTTATTTTATTTTATTTTATTTTATTTTATTTTATTTTATTTTATTTTATTTTATTTTATTTTATTTTATTTTATTTTATTTTATTTTATTTTATTTTATTTTATTTTATTTTATTTTATTTTATTTTATTTTATTTTATTTTATTTTATTTTATTTTATTTTATTTTATTTTATTTTATTTTATTTTATTCTATTTTATTTTATTTTATTTTATTTTATTTTATTTTATTTTATTTTATTTTATTTTATTTTATTTTATTTTATTTTATTTTATATTATATTATTTTATTTTATTTTAGTTTTTTTTTTCATTTTACTTTTTATTTTTTATTTTATTTTAGTTTATATTATTTTGTTTTACTTTAGTTTAGTTTATTTTATTTTATTTTATTTTACTCATCTCGAGTGACCTAAATCGAGGTCAATTCATCGGTCGCCGGCGTGATTAGATCGTCGGGTAGCAGTAATAAAATATTCTACTACTAAAATTGCATCATTGTGCAATGCACAAATGTTTATAGAATGGCAAATGACTTAATGTATGCGGATACATATATTGCTATCACGCTCAAGTGGCAAGATTCCAGACAATTTGAACTCTTGCCACAACTGCTTTTTACTTTTTATTAATTTTCATAATATTTATACGCTAATAAATTCGCTGGTGAATGAAAGCAATGTAGATCAACTGTAATAGCAACAACAATATAAAAAATAGTGGCACGCTATTAAACCAATTAACATTTTGGCTTTGCTTTCATCTAAGCTTAACTAGAAAACTGAAAAATGATGTTCCTCAACACTCTTCCAAGGAGATAAGAATGACATCCATATCATTGCCAGGCCACCCAGCCGGTGTCCGATTCACCAACGAATAAGCTTATATTCCAGATTTCCTTCCCGCTCCATTTGGAGTAAGCGGACAATGTCTGAGGGAGCGGTGGTGAATTCGGTAGCCGGTTATAGCAGCTCCGCCTTTACCAGAATCAGCCTAGTAGTCAATTTCACTAATCTCTAACAAATCGATAAATCTAAACTCTGACCGGCTTTGTTTATTTTTAGCCTATGTAACTGCGTCTTCTCTTTAAAATATTATATTCCTTCACTTGTCAAGTGAGCCTAGACATTTCATCAATTTATTATCACTCAAATGCATATTTCTCTATTACTTTGTTCACTCACATCTGGCTATGCATAATCGTCGATTAGAAACGTACAAACACATCAAGTGAAGTGGATATGAATATTTATAAATGTAAATAAAAGCTCTGTGTATTCACATATACTATAACATATAATACATATGTGCAATTCATATGATTTCCTCGCATATCTAAGCTCTCATATTTACTGCCTTTAGAAGCTGCTAAACGAGTTCGAGTAGAAAAGCGTCTAATTTCAATTAATTGATTTATCCATTTATTTTATTACAACTGCCATGTGCAAACCACCGTTTATTTGCACTTACATACACGCAATAGCATAAGCTGATAACGGTATTCTCATAATTGGTATAAGACGATGTTATATTTAGCTCCGCCGGAAGTGAGTTTTAGACACTCGACTTTTATTTACAGCGGAAATCCCAAGATTAGGTCATCCAGAAGTGACAAAACTAATGCTCTCGTAAGATTGACGGGTAGCTCAACGGGATGATTAGATGATGGACCTCACAGAGGGAGGAAGAATGCTTGTTCGTAATATTTAATGAGTATTCGAATTCGAAAACTGAAAGGATAACAGACTGCTCGACTCCTGCTTTCTGAGAGTAAACAACAGTAATTCGAATCAAGACGGATTTGTAGAAAATTCGACAGCACGAAGAGATTGAAAAGCCAGCCAACGATGTTGAGAAGCCAGCCAACAAGGGTTATCCATCAAAGAATCAAAGAGATCATCTAGTGATCGATGTTTACATCATAATAAGTTCATGAAGACTGCTCTACTACAGTGAAAATGCTACGCGAAAGTTATGAACTCGAATTTTTCACCGATGATTATAGAATGACCGATGATTGGTGAATATTTGGTCAATGGTTGCTTTACCAGGTCTTAATTCACACTGATTAAGTCCAATCAGTTCGTTGGCTATGGACTTTAGTCTTTCACACAATACGCTCGATGGGACCTTATATGCAATAAGGAGGAGGTGATTGACGCAGACTGTGGGATAGCCCTTTTTGTGGATTTGGCATTGCACACTTGGGTTCCAATCGTCGGGCATGCTTTTATCCGATCATATTTAGCATTATCAGTTTTTCATTGCTGTATTTGGATAGCTTGGCCCCTGCTATTCAGCATACTGGAGAAGTATTCTCTATATAAATTCAGTATACTTTGTGCATCAGTCACCAAATCACCTCTTTGTGTCCTACGAAAGTCTGCTCCGATCTTGTAACCTTCTATAAGTCGTCTTATCTTTTCATAGAATTAGACTTTTCTAGCAATACCATTGTTGGCCAGTTTTTTAAACTCTTCGTACTCACGAATGCATCTTGCTCCCCTCTTCAATTCTGAGTATCTATCCACCCTGCACGTCAATTGCACCGTTGCGAGGTAGGCAACCCGCTTCCTCCGCCCTACGGCACGGCAATCCTCTAAGTACCCGCGTTTTTTGCGATATTTTCGAAAACCAATAGTTTCGTTTGCAGCTGTGCGTAAGGAGCTTTTTCAAGTTCTGTGCCACAGTCCTCTTATACCAAGTTGCTGATGAGTGCTCTCTGAGAGCAGGTGTGTAAGTCGAATATATGGTAAAACTGTTCTGTCTGTTGTGATAGTAGATTTTCGACTTCGAACCTTCTATGTGTTTGTTGGCGATCGTTGTTTGCTGCATAGGCGTGGTCCGAGTCGATGTTGAGTCCTCGGAGTGTATCCACGTCAAGAATCCTGGAAACATGTCGTCACAGACAACCATATTTCGGGACCGGGTGAAGTCGATCAGCCGTGGAGGCCGAATTTTCTGACAGTTGTGCTGAAGATACTCTCTTTGGTCACGTTGGGTCCAATACGCAAAGCACATCGTGGTGGAGCCACGCCAGCTAGCAGCCGCAGCTCTCGTGCATAGACGATGCAATTAGACTTCAGCGAACCCTTAACCTCCTCTCTTTTAGCCGTCACCCATGGCTCCACACGGGTTGGTTACGGCATCTTGCAAAAGGGTAGCTCACGTTTCCAGCGTGCGCGACGTGGGCGCAAGCGTGGGAATTGAGTGTAGCCCCGCGAGTGTAACTGCATCCCCAGAAGCCTGACTACACCCCATTATTTTATTTTATTTCACTTAATTTTTATTTCTTTAATTATATTAATTATAATTAATTTGATATAATAATATTTAATTATATTTTTTTTTATCTCATTTTATTTTTATTTGTTTAATTTCATTTAATTTTTTTTATTTGATTTAATTTTATTATATTCTATTTTTATAATTTTTTTATTTTATTTTATTTTATTTTATTTTTTATTTTTTTAATTTTTTTTATTTCATATTATTTTATTTCATTTTATTTTATTTTTTTTTATTTTATTTTATTTTATTTTAGTTTAATTTACTTTATTTAATTTAATTTAATTTTATGTTAATTTGTTTTATTTTATTTTATTTTATTTTATTTTATTTTAATTTATTTTTTTTATTTTATTTTATTTTATTTTATTTTATTTCATTTCATTTTATTTTATTTTATTTTATTTTATTTTATTTTATTTTATTTTATTTTATTTTATTTTAATTTATTTTATTTTAATTTAAATTATTTTATTTTATTTTATTTTATTTTATTTTATTTTATTTTATTTTATTTAATTTTATTTTATTTTATTTTAATTTATTTTATTTTATTTTATTTTATTTTATTTTATTTTATTTTTGTTGATTTATTTATTTTTTATGTGTTTACTATTAGAAATTTTCCCATTATATTTTATATAAAATAACTAAATTATATTTTATTTTACATTTAATTTATTTTAATTTTATATATTCAGTATGTACAACTCTTCCCTTTTATGATTTTTTTTTAACTCATATTGTGAATACCCTCTATGTGACAAGTTGCTACAAATTATCTTTTGTTTTACTGTTTACATTATTTCTAATCGATTTTTCTCTTGTTCATATTATTTTTTTCTTCATTCATTCGTTATGTCATATCACATTCCACGTTAATTCTAGCTGGCGCGTTTATTAATATACAAATAATATCCGATAGTTACATCTAAATGCACTTACAAGTGGTCATTAATTTATATGCTACATATCTAATGAATGGCGTTAATTACACGCAAGCCGCGGCAGATAGGCGTACAGCAAGCTGGATAAGTGGAGGCGCATGGCACGAGACCAACAGACCAACGGACCAAGACAAGCCAAAGCGGTTGGCGCAAATTGCAAGAATGGGCGGCGAATCATTAACACTACTCGAGTTACTCTGCGGAGCTGAAATACACGGCCTCTACTGATGTGGTACTATGTGTCTGTAGAATGAGCTGGGCAAGTTGGAGCAGCGGCAATTTTAATTAATAACTGTGAATGTGACACTTAATTTAAGCAATAATTTGCAGGTTCTCTACTTGGCATGTATGCGTGTTGTATGTATGTTTATACATATTAGGTGTGTTACGGTTCTTCAATTTTGGTTTCGGTTTCGAAGGCTTGAAGTTCTTAACTTTCAAAAGAACTTCTCCGATCTGTACTTTTAGATGTTGGACTGAAATAAATGACCCCCGTATGGCATGTACTGTTTCTCTCTCAGGTACACAGACAGCCGGAGTCTGCAATTGATTTCCTTCATATATCTTACTAGCTTTACCGTCTCTCTAAACTCAGCGAGCAACCAAGTAACCATCGGTCAGTCAGCAGTTTCGCTACTGAGCCACATGCAGCCGCCACAGCAAATATTACTCGTAGACAAACAACACTTATACACATTGCAAATAATCAGCCAACTGATACGTAACGTTGTGTGCAGTGAGTTGCCTTGACTGCCTGGCTGGGCTAGCAGGTCGTGACTTATAGAATTATTTGTGTAGACTACGTTGAAATTTTCTAGCTGCAACATATCGGACACGCATTTTCGGTTGACTTGGTGTACGCCTTTACGCAGCCCATTAGATTTCCAATCGATTAATAGTCTCGGTGGCTGGCTGGCTGGCTGGCTGCTTATCTGCTCTTTTCACCTCTCAAGTCTGGCGCAGTCACACTTTACGCTGCTTGTCACAGCTTATTTTGCGTCGTCGTTATCACTTCAGTGGTTCGAGTTGCGCCAGCGAATATGCGTGGGGTGCACGTCTTGTAACACAGTGTCGCACAATGTCAGCGACTCGGCAGTGAGTCGCGCGCCGTCGGTAAATAATTAAAATATGTGTGAGTCGTCCGGCTCCGTTCCACTCACACTCTACCAGCGAAATGTTTGAGAGTAACTTAAGCAAAGAATCAGTGTTGTGTGTAGAGTTGGAACATTTTATGGTACTTCGTACTGGCTGATCATTCGGCGAAACCAGTGAACTCTTTATTATGGAACGGAACTATTAATGTTCGCTAGTAAAGTCCGGGTTTGGTGTGAAAGGTTTCAGTTTTTAGTCTGAATATTATTCATCTCATAGTTAGCGCACTCCGGTAAGATCCCTCGGTGGAAGATAGTTTTTCACCAGAAGTCTAAAAGGTAGTGTGTGTTGAACAAATTAAAGAACTTCTAGTAAATGGACATGCATTATGCATTATGGAGTAATTGGTAGGCCAGCAATTGGATGGTCCGTCTATCCCGCGGAAGCCCTCATAAGCTTTTGACTGGAGAGAAATTGTATTTGAAGAGGTCAACCGGCGTCAGCAGCATGATAGAGAGTGACACCCTACTGCAAATCACATTAAGGCCTTATTCTGTAACATAGCGCTAATTTGCGCCAAAATCATTAAACACTAGAGATTTCTACAGTTAAGTCTTGAACTAAGCTTATGAATGCTTTTTTCAACGATTTTTTTTCTACTTGGATGGAAGGTATATTCAGTTCAGGTCAGCGGCGAGACATTAGGTCGTCGAAAATTGCGATAAATCATGGAAATAGTGGAAACAGACCGTCACGTGAGCACTTATTTAATTGCTGAGGAACTAAAGATAAGACAGAAAACCGTTTGGAACCTTGGATTCAAAAAGAAGCTCGATGTTTAAGTGGATCACTTACGACAACGTCAAGCAAAAGCGGTGGCCAAGCCAGGATTGACGGCCAGGAAGGTTTTGCTTTGTGTTTGATGGGATTGGCAAAGAATCATCTACTACGAGCTGCTCCCCTATGGCCAACGCTCAGTTCAGCCCTCTACTGCCAACAACTGAACCGCTTGAAGGCAGCACTCATCCAGAAAAGGCCATCTCTAATCAACAGAGGCCGAATTGTGTTCCATCAGGACAACGCCAGGCCACACACGTTTTTGGTGTCGCGCCAAAAGCTCCAGGAGCTCGGATGGGAGGTCCTAATACACCCACCTTATAGTCCGGACTTGGCACCAAGTGACTACCATCTTTTCCTGTCCACGGCGAACGCGCTTAATGATGAGAAGTTGGCATCAAGAGAGGCTCCGAGTTTTTTGCCAATAGGGACGCAGCCTTTTACGAGAGGGGTATAATGAAGTTGGCAACAAAATGTACACAAAGTTATCATATTTTGAAAAATCAATAAAAAACCGAATGAACCAATTACTTGACCTAATAATTTTATCTTGACATTTGAAATATGATTCCAATTTCGATGAGCAAACAGTTAAAGAGAAAGGTCCTCTCTCGATAAGCAAAGGTCCAACATTCATACACATTCTCCTTTACAGTACAGTTGACCTGAACTATGGTACAAACTATGAGAGGGTCTTAGAAGTTTCGAGTTTAAGATTCTTTGAAAAATTTACAGATGGATGATGTAACGATGAATTATCTAAAATATTCAATCAATTATTATTTATTAGAGCACCTTATTCGATTGAACAGAAACACTTCGACTTTCAAAGTATTATCTGAAGTACCTGGTGGCGGTAACAGCTGAAGAGTCAGGGGTCAACTTTATTGAGGAAATAAATGGAGAGGAACTTGCCTGCACTTTATATCGCCTATTCCTTGCAAGACTCTCATACAACAACCAACCTCATTATAAGCTATAATTAAAAAAATATTCGTTGCCTACATTTGAAATAAAATTCCCATGCAAACAAAAGGTAAAAAATTATAAATACAACAAAATCGTTGGAAATTACCTTCTATTTAATTGGCCTTTTGTAACCGCTGAAGCGATTTTTAGCCGTGCTCCACCTCCAATTTTTAGTATGTGCCTTGGATGTCTTCCAACAAATGGAGGGCCCTACAATTTATACTAAGCCGCTTTCGAACAGCTGATGGTTTTTTTATAAGGAGCTTTTATTTTCATGTCAGAAATTCACTCGGAGGGCTTAATATTTCCTGTCGTGCGGTTTTCTAAGAGAGGACTCTACTAGTATTATTTCTCGTCGTGTTCATCTGCGGCTATATTCATTTCATAGGTACTGTCATTTCGCGTCGTTTTCAGTCACTGGCGATGAAAAATGGATTCATTATGATAACCCAAAGCGCAAGAGATCGTATGTGAAGCCCGGCCAACCATCGACATCCACGGCAAAGCCGAATATCCATGGTGCCAAGGTTATGTTATGTATTTGGTGGGATCACAAGGGCTATTATGAGCTATTGAAATCGGGTCAGACGATCAATGGGGACCTCTACCGAAAACAATTGATTCGTTAGAAAAAGGCCATCGCGGAAAAACGACCAGAATATGCGACCAGACACGAATCAATAATTTTTCATCATGACAACGCTCGGCCACATGTTGCAAGGCCAGTTAAAAACTATTTGGAAAACTGTGGGTGGGAAATTCTACCTCACCCGCCTTATAGCCCAGATATAACACCTTCCGATAACCACTTGTTCAGATCAATGCAGAAAGCCCTCACCGGAGTACGCTTCACTTCAGAACAGGGTATCAAAAATTGGCTCGATTCTTTCTCCAAGCCGGAGAAGTTCTTTTGGGATGGGATCCACAAACTGCCAGAAAGATGGGCAAACATCGTAGCTTCCGATGGGAAATACTTTGAACATTAAATGCATAACAACTTTTTTCACAATAAAGCCTTAAATTTCGAAAAAACCGCACGCAATATAAAAAGTTATGACTACACCACACTCACACTTAAATTTTAGATTTTTCAAAAAGTGCAGTTAATCGATGTGTGCATTGAGCGGCTCATATATGTAGATAAATTAATTGGATTTAAGCTTTTATTGCTTTTTAAAACCACTAATTTTTTCTTCTATAATTTTATAGCAATTTATTTATTAAAATTGAGCTTGAAAAAATTGGCCATTTGGAATAATTTTTTACGCTTTGATAATTGTAGCACTTTTTTATATTTCGTAAAAAGAATTATACTCGCATATATTGTTTTTTAATAATACTCAAGTAAATACATAAAAACGCAATTATTTCAAATATAGTTTATACTCATATGATTACATTATTAATCTAAATGGGATTTTATTAAGGTTATAAAAATATTTTATAATGATTTCTCTGGTAATATATGTACCATATTTACATATCTATAAGAAAAAGCTAAATTTTTTTCGGCGCAAATTCACTAAAAAAAATAAATATTGTGTATAAATATTATTATATTAAATTTTAAATTTAAATTAGTTTTAAATTTAAATTAGTTTTTCAGCTGATAAAATTACTAATTAGTTTATTTATTTCACTCTGCAAATTATTCCACCTGCCACAACCAGCGAGTAGATAAAATATATGTAGTAGTAACACAGAAACAAAACAAAGGAACTTTTCTATGAGTTTTTTGTATTTATGTAATTTCTATTATGCTGCCTTCCTCATTGATTGTACGCTGCAGAGAAAATGTAGACTAGTGTGCGAAAAATCTAGTTAAATACTAGTATTTTACCGATGAAATTATACTAGTTTGCCGTAAACCAGATTTTAACTAATATTTAAAGCACATAATTATACCAGTTTTTCATACACTAGAATTATACTAGTATTTTTCAGCGCTGAACTAAATAGTTTGCGAAAATTCTAGTATATGAACTAGTATTTTGCGGACAATTTCATACCTGTTTGTCATTCTGATAAAAACAAAACAGCAAATGTGGCTATCAAAGTTACCACTTCTTTTTGTAAATGTCTTACATGGATGTTTAACTGTTGATTAAACGAATAAATTGTGTAATAGCACTCTGTGCAGGCTAAACCTAATAATTGTCATTTTTAAAAAATTCATAAAATATTTTCGCATTTAAAATTTGAAAGTGAAAGTGTAAATTGCATTTAGTGAAAAGTGTAAATTACATTTAGTGAAAAGTTATCGCAACAGGAAATTTCAGAATTTTACCTTTTAGAAGTGCAAAGTGTGAAAATTACTCTTCTTTTGGTTGTTATCAAAACTTGCAAATGCATTTCCATTTAAAAGTAAAAAAATTGCTTGGGTGAAAAGTTAAAAGACTCATATGCCATGCCAACTCGCCTGCCTACATCGAATCTGTGGCAAAGTCACGTAATTGCTTAAGACATCAGAGAAAAGGCGTAAACATGCAATTTACAGTGAGATTGAGTCAGCTGTTGTTGTTGTTGTTGTTGTTGTTGTTGTTGTTGATGATGATGATGATGATGATGATGATGATGATGTTTTTGTTGTTGTTGTTGTTGTTGTTGTTGTTGTTGTTGTTGTTGTTGTTTCTTAAGAGTTTGAATTGTAAGTGAAAGTGAAATGAAAATTTTCGCCAAAAAACTCAACTGCGCTGTTGCAAGCAGAAGTTCAAATCGTTCTTGTTTTTCCTTCATTTTCTTTCCGTCATACCAACTTTATTATACATAGAATGAATACGCAGAAATCAACATTGGTTTTTACATACAAATGCATATACATACGTGTATATACCATTTGCAGTGTTGCAAAATTTAATAAGAATTTAATTTGAAGTTCCTTTGAAAACTTTCCCTCTGCGATAACCAACCCGCCCGCCCTTTCACTTGTGCGCCTATGACAAATGTCAGATCAGTTTGCTGCAGTAAGTGGCAGGCAGCTAAGCGTGTACGGAATAATTAATCTGACAGTTTATGCTCGGTTGCACAGCGAAATTTGAATAGATTATTCGCTTTTAGTTTTGATTAAAATGTTTTTGCTTGTAATTGCTTTTGGTAATATTATTTCATTTTTTTTATTCTCTTTCTTTAAGTAATAAGTAAAGGGTGGTTAAATTATAAGGGCCGATGTTGAATGTGAACCACACCTAAACGCCAAGTTTTTTTCCGAATTTAATTTGACTTTTCTCTATTTCAGACTTACTCAATATGAACCATGGAGAGATACACAATCCAACAACGTGTTAAAGTTATCCAGACTTATTATGAAAATTTTCGAAGAAAATCATCTTCAGTGATGAGGCACATTTTCACCTCAGTGGATTCGTCAATAAACAGAATTGCCGCATTTGGGCGAATGAGAATCCAAGAGTGATTGTCGAAAAACCAATGCACCCACAAAGAGTGACTGTTTGGTGCGGTTTATGGGCTGGCGGCATCATCGGGCCGTATTTTTTCCAAAATGAGGCCGGTCAGGCAGTTACTGTGAATGGTGTTCGCTATCGTGAGATGATAACGAATTTTTTATGGCCACAATTGGAAGATATGGATGTGGATGATATGTGGTTTCAGCAGGACGGTGCTACTTGCCACACAGCTAACGAAACAATGGCTCTTTTGCGCAACAAATTCAATGGCCGTGTTATCTCACGTAATGGTGATGTCAATTGGCCCCCAAGATCATGTGATTTGACACCGTTGGACTTTTTTCTCTGGGGTTATTTGAAAGAAAAGGTGTACGTCGATAAGCCAGCAACAATTCAAGAGCTAAAGGATGAGATAATTCGGCACATTAACGGCATAGAAACTCCATTATGCCTCAGAGTCATCGAAAATTTGGACCATCGTATGGAGGTGTGCCGCCGAGGTCGCGGCGCTCATTTGGCCGATATTTTGTTACATACATAATTGAGTAATACCAATATATCATAATAAAATAAAATTTCAATAATTTCCTAAATAGTTTGCGTTTTATTCAAAATCAACATCGGCCCTTGAAAATTTAACCACCCTTTATATTTAGGTAAATGTTGTTGTTTTTGCAAAATCAAACAATTTCAAAATTAATTCCAGAAATACTTGATACTTCGCAATTACTTTACATATATATACAGAAATGTCCTACTCAGATTTCCAACTTGATATTTATTATATCATAGTTTGTGGATTTATTAAATAAAAAAAAGTCGTAACAACTTCATCAATTACGGAGCATGATAAATTTAATTTGAGATATATGTAAACATTTACCTGCAAACTTTCTTATATAAAAAATATAAAAATGGCTAAATTGGAATTTTTCAATCATTTCTTTCGTTAAATGTTCAATATTGTATTTACCAAACCATCTTGGATATCATAATCTCATGGAATAACAACTATTAATTAAAACTAATAGTTGCTTTGAGCCATGTTACATACATTTTTATTTATGTACATATATTAAAACATATAACGAGCGAATCACTGGTCTAGTTTGACTATAAGCCAAATAAACCACTATGGAGAGAAACGAACAGCAATTAATTCAATTTATTAAAGCGTACAAAAAGCGCGCAATCGGCAAACTGCTTCGGCAAGCCAATGTGAATTAACAGTTAACTATTTAAATTTGAAAATACTTTTACAAAAAAAATATAAATAGTATGCCCTTCAAAAAAGTTTATTTTATTTATTAAGTACTTATTTATTTAAAAAAAATTTCTCTGGTTATATTTATATTTATATTTTTATTTTATTTCTTTTATTTTATTTTATTTTATTTTATTTTATTTTATTTTATTTTATTTTATTTTATTTTATTTTATTTTATTTTATTTTATTTTATTTTATTTTATTTTATTTTATTTTATTTTATTTTATTTTATTTTATTTTATTTTATTTTATTTTATTTTATTTTATTTTATTTTATTTTATTTTATTTTATTTTATTTTATTTTATTTTATTTTATTTTATTTTATTTTATTTTATTTTTATTTTATTTTATTTTATTTTATTTTAATTTTATTTTTTTTTTTATTTTATTTTTTTTGTTTGATTTTATTTTATTTTATTTTATTTTATTTTTATTTTATTTTATTTTATTTTATTTTATTTTATTTTATTTTATTTTATTTTATTTTATTTTATTTTATTTTATTTTATTTTATTTTATTTTATTTTATTTTATTTTATTTTATTTTATTTTATTTTATTTTATTTTAATTTATTTTATTTTAATTTATTTTATTTTATTTTATTTTATTTTATTTTATTTTATTTTATTTTATTTTATTTTATTTTATTTTATTTTATTTTATTTTATTTTATTTTATTTTATTTTACTTTATTTTATTTTATTTTATTTTATTTGATTTTATTTGATTTTATTTTATTTTATTTTATTTTATTTTATTTTATTTTATTTTATTTGATATGATTTTATTTTATTTTATTTTATTTTATTTTATTTTATTTTATTTTATTTTATTTCATTTTATTTCATTTTATTTTATTTTATTTTATTTTATTTTATTTTATTTTATTTTATTTTATTTTATTTTATTTTATTTTATTTTATTTTATTTTATTTTATTTTATTTTATTTTATTTTACTTTATTTTATTTTATTTTATTTTATTTGATTTTATTTGATTTTATTTTATTTTATTTTATTTTATTTTATTTTATTTTATTTTATTTGATATGATTTTATTTTATTTTATTTTATTTTATTTTATTTCATTTTATTTTATTTTATTTTATTTTATTTCATTTTATTTCATTTTATTTTATTTTATTTTATTTTATTTTATTTTATTTTATTTTATTTTATTTTATTTTATTTTATTTTACTTTATTTTATTTTATTTTATTTTATTTGATTTTATTTGATTTTATTTTATTTTATTTTATTTTATTTTATTTTATTTTATTTTATTTTATTTGATATGATTTTATTTTATTTTATTTTATTTCATTTTATTTCATTTTATTTTATTTTATTTTATTTTATTTTATTTTATTTTATTTTATTTTATTTTATTTTATTTTATTTTATTTTATTTTATTTTATTTTATTTTATTTTATTTTATTTTATTTTACTTTATTTTATTTTATTTTATTTTATTTGATTTTATTTGATTTTATTTTATTTTATTTTATTTTATTTTATTTTATTTTATTTTATTTGATATGATTTTATTTTATTTTATTTTATTTTATTTTATTTTATTTTATTTTATTTTATTTTATTTTATTTCATTTTATTTCATTTTATTTTATTTTATTTTATTTTATTTTATTTTATTTTATTTTATTTTATTTTATTTTATTTTATTTTATTTTATTTTATTTTATTTTATTTTATTTTATTTTATTTTATTTTATTTTATTTTATTTTATTTTAGTTTATTTTATTTTATTTTATTTTATTTTATTTTATTTGATATGATTTTATTTTATTTTATTTCATTTTATTTGATATGATTTTATTTTATTTTATTTTATTTTATTTTATTTTATTTTATTTTATTTTATTTTATTTTATTTTATTTTATTTTATTTTAGTTTATTTTATTTTATTTTATTTTATTTTATTTTATTTTATTTTATTTTATTTTATTTTATTTTATTTTATTTTATTTTATTTTATTTTATTTTATTTTATTTTATTTTATTTTATTTTATTTTATTTTATTTTATTTTATTTTATTTTATTTTATATTATTTTATTTTATTTTATTTTATTTTATTTTATTTTATATTATTTTATTTTATTTAGTTTATTTTATTTTTTGATTTTATTTGATATGATTTTATTTTATTTTATTAACATTTTTTAAATTAGATTAAATTTGCCATAATTTGCAATTCGCCGAACTTTGCGTGAATTTTTTCTCAATCAAATATATTTATTTTGAAGTCATTGTGCGCTTTACAATAAAAGGTTGGGCGCCACTTATGTAGTTTCTCATATAACATACCTACATATAAATATCCAATAATATTTATAAAATATTGATATAAATTAAAAACAATGCACGTCTTTGTTGCATGACACATGTGGCAGGCATATCATAGGCGTTTATGCAAATGAGTGCAACAGATATATTCAATTGTTCACATTCATACATACATACGTGTATATTATGTACTTATCTCGTATGTATAGCAGCTCTCAAGCTGTCTGTCCGATTTACAAATGTGTAGCAATTTTTCATTAATATTTTCATTATTTCCAACACATTTATTTTATTATTGAGCGTAATTAATGAGTGTAAACATTCACGATTACATATAGACATTGAAACATAAATATAATATAAATTTGTTGTACAATCATTCGATATGCGACTGAATTTTTGGGGTGCAGCCTGAAGGCAAACAACAAAGCAACTTGTATCAACATATTGGAACCAATAGCTCCGAAACCAGTCAACATGCAACTGTGAGATAAATATATGTATAAACAAATATTACAAAAATACTCTGTACGAATAATAAATTAATAAATAGTACTTTTAGTACTAGATTGGAAATAGTTTTCCCTTTGCAGCAACTAATTTATCCATTCATAATGACTGTTGTTTTGAATATGTCGATGAACCGCGGAGTATTGTAAAATACATCAGCTTTATGCTAGTAAAATACTAGTTCATTTATGTATGTTGAATTATCACTGTCACCATAACTGCGGGAGCTAGTGGCGCCAACAACAAGACATACAGTTATGTGTTAGAGTATATCTAAACGCTTTATGGAGAATTTTATTAACAACAGATCTAAGGTGACATGTAGACCCTTTTCATAAACATACTTGAAAATTTTCCTACCAGGTTAGGTTTATGAATATAAATATTACCATTATTTCGTTTGTTCAATTATCGATTCAATTCAATGTCTATCTAATCACTCTTCGGTAGTTATGATGCCATTAAAATAATTTACATTTGATATTTCGTAAAATTTTATTTAGCCTCCCCTTCTCTCAACCAATACCTCGTTTAGGGCTTAAAAGAGGCCTTAAAATTGATTAGATTTTATCTACATAAATATTCATACGCTACACTGGTTAATTACTATTTTTCTAGCATATAGAGTGATTCCAAAGAGCTCATCTCTCGTATCTTCGAGTTTGTACGCTGTACGAACCATCTTCTAAAACCAAAGTACTGACTTGAGCAGAGTTATGTTTACCTATTGTGGCACCTAAAAAAAGGCCGAAAATCTGGGTTGTGCAAGCGCCAGTGACGTGGCTGCGACTATCAATTACTAACCTTTCAGCATTTTCCAAAGTTTTGTCCAAAGCGAAGTACTTTAGTGAAACATTTTGGCTTCTCGAGCACTTCTAACGTACGACGTACTACTAAACTACTGTCGGGCAGAGTGGATCAAAGACAGACTTACTGATTACTTGAACCAAGCAACAAAGAACGTAGTATACTAACACTCTTAACCCGAGTTAATATAGTAGGAAGGTTGAATAACCATTTCGAAAGGTAGGGCGAGGAAGGCCTATGGTTGTAGTGTTTTAGATTAAACGCGATGCAACATCTTACTAATACTTCTAAAACTAATACAGTTGTATCCTCAGAGCGCACGACATTCCGGAATAGTCCACCCTCGTCTCTAAGTGTCAAACGACGGCGAGATTTACTAATCTCTAAGATCAAACATTCAAACTATCGGTAACAATGAAGATAACCCTATCTAAACTGATGGGTCTAAATGTGAGGCCTATACCCGCCTCATGCTTCTATGGTGACCAATCCAATATCCAAGGTAGCTTCCACATTAATGACTACAACTGCTGTAGAAGGTCATGCAAAAGTGGACGAGCTGGGTTTCGCTGGTGAGATTGTCACCGCCGACTGCCTCAGACCCTAAAGTGCCTTTAAACGTTGCTCAAAACAGTGGGCTATAAGGTAACGTCACATCTTTCACGATGCTCTCAACTCTAATCTCACGGAGTTGGGAATGCTTGATTGGAAGAAACTAAAACAATTTAAAAAATCGAGTTAACTTTTCGCCAACGCTTAGTTGGGATCAGATCCTCAACCCATCTCTTTCAACCAACCAACCTATTGAAAATGTAAATATGCCAAAGGATGCTTACATATGTATGTATGTACGTGCATGAAACGAGGAAGAATGGAAATTTAATTTTTCCTTTCGATTTTGCTTCTTCTTTAAGCCCAGCCTGCAGAAATATACGTAGTGGGGAATATTTTCCTACCATCCATCCTTGCCTTAACTGAATATCAGAGATCGAAGATATGTATATGTAATCGTACATACTCATATGTATGTGTATTTGTGCTTACGTATTGATGTAAAATTAATTTCACTAATTATGCTGCTGGCTTAATTAGGCTTTTGTGGTCGTATGTCAACACAAACACACACACATACACACTAGAGTACATCCCACATACATACCTACATATACTGCAGAAGAACCAGAGCACATACGAGTAAATGTATGCACATATACGCCCAAAGCATGCAAATGGCAAATTCGTGGGTGTGTCACAACAACTGCAGTTGCATTGCATTGTTTTTGTGTTTGCTTGTGTATTTGTATGTATGTATGTATGTAAGAACTCGTTGAAATGCTTGCAGAATGATTACACCGCAAATTTAAATACATTTCATTGCATTACATAATTATTGCATTACGTTTGAGCGAATCTAATGATTGTACTTATACTCGTATATATATATTATATTCTATTGTGGTTTGTTTTGGTGCACTTTTTGTTTGTTTTTTTTTTTTTTGAAACTGAAGAAATCACGAAATTGTGTGTGAACATTATTTGTTTGCACAAATTGTATGCTCAATTTGGTAAATATATGTATTAATTTCGAGTTTAATCTTTGGCATTATATTGGGTTGCCCCAAAAGAAACCGCGATTTTTTCAAAAGAAAGTAAATAATTTTTTTTTAAATTTTATAATGAACTTTAATCAATTATGTAATTTAAATTTTGTTGGATGACCTTTCCCCATCTGCTGAAAACTGAACTAATTGCGATTTTATAGCCTCGTCATTTTTGAAAGTTTTACCATTTAATGAATTCGTCAAAGATCGAAACAAATGGTTGTCTGACGGTGCAAGGTCAGGGCTATATGGTGGTTGCATCAACAGTGTCCAGTCAAGCTCTCTCAGACAGGTTATAACTGTAATAAATATAGTTTAAAAAAACTAAAAACACACGCTTTTAAAGAATATTAAACTAAAAAGTTGAAAATAATTTCGGATATAAACTTAAGACAATAGTATATAAATATAAAAATAAAAATACTTGTATACCATAATTGAGAGAAAAGCGTGGGGCGCTTTGTGCCATAATTTTCATATATATACATTCGGAATGCTCGGGTTCAACCAACATCCAAAAGTTATGGAAAATTAATTTAAATAAAAAAATTAAGTTAAATTTTCTAATTTCGGTCGCCCTTCGGTAGGGAATGTCCACCCCTCCGAGTGTATTTCGGACATGAAATAAAAGCTCCTCACAAAAAACCATCAGCCGGAGGCGGCTTAGTATAAAATGTAGGTCCCTCCATTTGTTGGAAAAACATCAAGACGCAATACCACAAATTGGAGGAAGAGCTCGGCCGAAAATCGCTTAAGCGGTTACAAAGCGCCAAATATACAGGCGTGTTAGTTGAAGTTTGCCGGTTTTACTAGTAGATGTCGCTAGCATTATGTATAAATTCCTATGATTTGGCATGTACGTAATTTTTTCTATTGACATTAACCTACAAAAGTACGCAAGTCACATTCCGCCAAAATAATAGCATCAAAATTTGTTTACCTCAGTGAATATGTCGAGTTTCGTTCCAAGTAAATCGCATTTGCGGCATTCGTTGCTTTTCTTATTTCATCAAAAGAAAAAAGCAGCTGAAGCTCACCGGTTGCTGGTAGAAACTTATGGTGAACATGCTCCAGTGATTAGAACATGTGAGACATGATTTCGTCAATTTAAAAGTGGAAATTTCGATTTGACAGACAATGAACATCCTGGGGCAGCGAAAAAGTTCGAAGACGAGGAATTGCAGGCGTTATTGGATGTGGATCCAACCCAATCGCAACAAAAATTGGCAGAAACACTACATGTGACTCGAGGAGCAATTTGCCAACGTTTAAAAACCATGGGAAAGATCCAGAAGTATGGAAAATGGGTGCCACATCAGCTGAACGATAGACAAATGGAAAATCGAAAAACCGTTTGTGAAATGCTGCTTCAACGATTCGAGAGGAAATCTTTTCTGCATCGAATTGTCACGGGGGACGAAAAATGGATTTATTTTGAGAACTCGAAGCGAAAAAAATTATGGCTTTCCCCTGGTGAAGCTGGCCCATCGACTGCAAGGCCAAATCGCTTTGGTCGTAAGACAATGCTCTGTGTTTGGTCTTTGGACCTTCTAGAATAAGGAACAAAAGGTCTAACCGAGCGCACCGAGCCGCTCCGATATATATTTTGTACAATATGTCTCAATCACTTTTTTTGAAGTTGCCTTCAATATTTTCAATTGGCCTTTTTCTTAGACCTTTTTAATATTATTTTATGCAGATAAACAAAAAAATTTTTATTTTGTCGCAGATTCTTTTTTGCACTCTTTGTGCTGCAAGCCGCGGAACTATTAGAAGAAAAATCCAAGAAACAGGTGATATTTAGAGTGCATTCAGTATTTCAAAGAAACTGCATGAACATAGATGTCGCCAAGTTGAAATGAATTAATCCAAAGGAGAGTTAAAAACTGACAGACAGACAGACAAGTGAGGCTACTAAAACCGCGTCAAAAAGAAAAAATACAATTAAATAGTCACAAGCTGTTCAAAAAAATTGTCAGACGGCGTGTCTGTATGAAAAATCGTCGGTTTCTTTTGGGGCAACCAAATAAAAACATGAATTTAGGTTTTGGTAGACATATATATGAGTACATTATCGATAAATAATTAAATATTAGTAGAATATAATGGAAATATGGTTGTAAGTGGATTTATTTTGGTTTAGAGGCGTGGCACATAATAATATGTTTAACTTCTATATACAATCACGGTCTAAATCCTTTGCTTTGATTTTTTCAAAATTCTCTACAATCGGCTTCGTGCTGCTTAAAATATAGGATATAATTAGCTATATATGTATGTACTTTTGTTGTCTAAGGTTCCATATATTGTATATTATATGTTTTTCAGCTGTGTTGTAGGCTAAGTATGATTAATTCTGTGTATAATTTATAATAATTAAAATATTTTTTTTTAATATTTCCAAATACTCTTATTTAAGTTAAGATATAGCATTAGTACAAATTTTCTTAATCATATTTAGTTTAATCTTATCAACCGACTTGAGAAAACACAACAAGACCATTAGCATTGCGATTGGGGAAGAAATTGGGAAATTAGTCTCCGAAGGTAAACTCCCATCGGGAAATTCTCGGCTAAAACTGAAATTATCCACAGGAGTTGTGAGCGAAATTGGCAGTCAATTTTTGATTTAACCACTAAAAATAAAACGAATGCTTAATCCGATAAAGGAGCTTAAAACAGGACGACAATATAAATTTGCAAAATGCTGGCTTAATGTCAGATTCCTCCGAAAATTGCCAGTTCCTCCAACAAAATTTATTTATTTAAAAAAAAAATATAAATTAAAGCTTTTGTAGATAAGTAGACGTATAAAAATATTGATTGAAAACTTTTTTTTAAAATGCTAAATAAGAGTGTCGTCCATTTGAAAAATCGTGGTTTCGAGAAAAAGACGATTACCGATTACCGGATTTACCGCTTGGTGCGCTCCGCTCTCCCCTCTTCTATACTTACTTCTTGGTCTTGCGGACCTTCAGGACTAATGCCACTGCCACAGGACTAATGTTGACATTGGGTCTGTGAGGTTGGATCAATACACAGAGTAATAATGAGTTGTCGTTTTTTAAAACCTCCCTGCGGGCAAATGAACTAGTTAAGTATTGTAAGCCGAACTGGCCTTTTCCATGCAGTAAACGGGTTTTACATGCCCAACCGAATAGCAATTGCCAGATTTCGGACAGATGTATAATAGGCTTATACTAGTTTAAAATGGACGAGTAGTTCACCTTTGAATATTTGTTTAAAAATATATTTTAAATGATAAAAAAGTTGAATGAAATCATCTAAAGAGAAATATTAAGGCGTTTTTAGGACTACCAAAATTTCGACCAGAAATATACTAGTTGGAAACTAGTTGAAAAATAATAGAAAGCAAGTTCAGTATTTAACGGAATAAAAATGAAATTTGAAAACAGATAAAATAAAATAAATTGAACTGAGAATGCGATTGGTATCAATTTAGTCTTTTTAGGACTAGTAGGATTTTGAACAAAAATTTACTGGTCTTATATTCGCCTAAAATAGACAAAAAATATAACAACTTTAGTTTTAAGCTAAAATTATTTTTTTCGGTTTATTACGACTTCGCACAAAAGTATTCCATTCTTACACTAGTTCCATATGGGTGAAAAAAATCACTAGTTCAGTTTTGATAGATATTACTTGTTTGTTTAAAAATAATTTATATTTTTAAAATAATAAATAAATTGAAATAAGTGACTGTGTAACTGGTACCAATTTGTTGTTTTTCGGACTAGTACGTTTTCTACCAGAAATATACTAGTAACCAACTTGCGAATACTTCTTCTATTCAATTTGTTATATCTCTCATATGCTACAGTATTTCTAAGCGATTTACGGTATATACGTTTGTTTGTTGCATGCAACATCGCACGCTGTGGCACATAGTTTGGCGTCATAAATGAATCATAATCTCATTGTTTGCGGGCAGAAAAACGGATGTAGCGCTTAAGCGTTGTATACGCGGCGCCGGCCGGCACTTGATGTATACAAACCGCGCTGCGCTGTCACACCGTCAAAATATTATTGTTTGCGCCCAAAACATGCAACAATGGCGCACTGTCACTGTGTTATTGCAACATGGCTTTCTTCGGCTGTTGCTCTGTCTGTATTGTTATTGTAATTGCTGCCAGCGAATTTAGTAGCTGCTGCTGCTGCTTGCCACAACAGCAAAATTTAAATTATGTTGCACAAATGCAACGGCGCACGCTGCTGTCAGTCGTGTGTTTGCGGTGAGTGGCGCCGAGTGGCGCCGAGTGGCGTAGTGCAACGTTGCGTCGTCGCGTTCTAGTTAACTATGAAAATGTTGGTCTGTTCTTGCCACATTAAAGTTGCAGCATATCCTGCCATCGCGGCGGCTTGTGTGTTTATGTGCGCGCGCGTTCCACTTTCATGGCATTGCTAAGTGCATACACACACATATATTTATACAACTATGATGGTTGTTGTTGGCGCGCTAGACTATTCGTTCCACTAGTATGCTCATTTGTGGCACACAGAGTTGCCAACGCTTTCACTGCTCTCCACTTATCGGGCTTGTGTGTGTGTGTTTGCGTATATGTGTTGTCCTTGCAACGGCGCGTGTGACAAAAGTGGAACGCTCCAATTTGCTTTTCCAATTATCCAAACGGTTTTGTTTTTTTGTATTTTCTTCAGTCTTTTGTCTTATTATATGGTTTTGTGGCATGCAGCGTTGCTATGTGCTGGAATGCAGCGCTGCACCTCTTACTTGCTTGCGCAATACTCATTGTTTAAAGATATATTTCCTCTGTCAATTATATCCTTCTTTTACTAGGCTTGCCACAAGCATACAACGCGCAGCGTGCGCCGCCCAACACAGCTAATTTATGAGCGCCTACCCATTTGTTTATATATTTTTACCATATTTTTTGTTTATGAAACAGCGCTATTCAATTTCCTTGAAATAAATGTACTACTTCAAATTTTGGTTCAAATTTTACTAGTGTCATACTAGTTGTAAACGGGCAAGTACTAGTGCAAAAATAAATAAATGATATATATGTATATGGCACAGATCAGTAAGTATCTTCAGTATTTTTCGGAATAATCAGGAAATTCTAGTCGAACCAGTTTGATATTTTTGAACGATTTGTGATTCACCACGCATGCAACCAGTTTGTCGAAGAAGGCTTTGTTGTAATTGGCACTTTGTAACCACTGAAGGGATTTTTGGCCGAGCTCCACCTCCAATTTGTGGTATGCACCTTGATGTTTATCCAACAAATGGAAGGACTTACAGTTTATTCAGCGCAGCCTCCGAATGGCCTACGGATTTTTATGCGAAGCTTTTTATTTTATGTTAGAAATGCACTCGGAGGGCCTCCTGTCGAGAGGCGACCACAATTTGAAAAATTGATTTTCTATAATATTGGATAATGGTTGAATTAGGACGAATTAGGAGGATGGACGTCCAAACAAAAATCCTTTTTTCAAAATTTAGGGGTGTAAGGAAGCCAATGTCGAGTCATGGCTAAAATACAGGAAGCTTCAGTGGAGCCATTCCGAAATATTCAGTTTAAGGATTCGCTGAAGTCTAACTGCATGGTCTGTTCACCAGAGCGGGCAAAATCTAAGCCTTAGATTAGGGGCCCGTTTCTAATGTTGACCACTGCAAACGTATTGAGGACTATGATTTAAATTCTTGCATCTGGAATATCCGGTCCTTTAATTGGAAATGTGCTACTGCCTAGCTGATTGATGTCCTCGTAAGACTAAAAGCTGGCATCACCCTCGTCTAAGCTTTGCGATAGTCTGGAGGCGAACGGAAAAAGGTATTTTAGGCCCTTATGACTTTTATTACAGCGGCCAAATAAAAGATCGTAAATTTTGTTTTTGATTCGTGGTGGGAGAGGGACTCAGTCGATGAGTCCTAGCATTCACCCCAGTGGAATAACTTCTTTCCACAATCAATATTAAAGCAACGTTATTCAACCCTTCGCTGATCTACGTCCACGCCCTGATGGAAGAGTAGGAAGATGTGACCAAGGATGAGAGCCTAGAACACACATATAAGCTCTGACATTAAACCTGTGCTTATCATTTTCAACGCAAGGTTCGAAGCCGAAAGGTACCATCACAACGGACGTCTTGCAGTCCTGTTCTCTGAGGACACTCATCAACAACTCGGTATAAGGGAACGAGCTGCAAACGAAACTATTAGTTTCCGAAAAGCTACCTCAGCTAACAACGGAGTATACAGAAAAAATATTGCTATCTCTCAAAGTTACGATCTATCGCCAGGTGCACGGTATTAGAAAGACACTGAGGGTTAAAAGGGGAAACAAGGCAAGTTTGCAGATAGAAAAGGAGAGAGGACGAAATGTATTAATGGAAAGAACTTGGGAAGACACACAGCTTAGAGGGGAATGCGAATCCTCAATATCGCTTTAAAGGGCTCATCGAGTGAAATGTGTGCGAGATCAAAGCCCATCGACAACGAACTGATTGAACCTTATCAACGTGGCTTCAGAGCTTCTAAATCTTCAGTTCACTAGATATTGACAATGGGCCAAATCTTCTTCAAAATCTGCCTACAGCATGAAAAGGAGTTGCCTCTATGCCGCTATGTCCAAATTTGCTATCCACAAAATTTGTACGGCCAGAGACGCAGTCAGAACCAGAAAGACAGGAAATATCTCTCTCCCTCTCTCTCTCTCTCTCCCTCTTTTTCTCTATCTCACCCTCTCTTTTTCTCTCTCTCTCTCTCTCTCTCTTTTTCTCTATCTCACCCTCTCTTTTTCTCTCTCTCTCTCGCAGTCAGAACCAGAAAAACATGAAAAGAAGCTTTCAAACATCTCTCTCTATCTCCCTCTCCCTCTCTCTCTCTCTTTCCCTCTCCCTCTCTCCCTCTTTCTCTCTCCCCCCTCTCTCTCTCTATCTATCTCTCTTTCCCTCTCCCTCTCTCCCTCTTTCTTTCTCCCCCCTCTCTCTCTCTCTATCTCTTTTTCGAATTAGTTAACACTGAGAACAATATTCGTCTGAAAATCAGCCGATAATACTCTGTACTGAATAGACGTTTGAGAAGAAAAATCCTCTCTTGACGAGTGAACAATACAAGCTGCTCATCATTCTCATGCAACTAAACAGTAGGATATTGATAATATCCGTTGAGTGGAAGTCTTCGTAATAAAGGTTACGTGGTGGATTTATGGTCTCCTGTCTATGGGTGACGATGAATATCGCAGACAATAATAGGAAACAGCGGCTACACTCCACCTTCGAGAGTACTATATGCAGATACTGAACCCTTTGTCTGAGACATTTACATTTTCGGTTGAAGAAAGCTTGCTAAAGGCTCCTCTAGAATAGAACACACGAGTGCTATACATTTTGGACTACTGCCCACAGTAGCACAACTTCCTCGGCCAGCTACGATCAAACAGTTTCTTCCGTCACACAGATAACACATTTTTCTTTGCTATATTTATTATTAATCGATGGATTTTTTTTGTCAATCAAGCAGAGACCGAAAATAGGTCTCTCTCTTAGAGATATCAAAAAAGTTAGAGACTATTTTTAGAGAACATTCTTGGATTTTCAATAAAGAGTGTTAATGGTTACCGCATATCTTGGAGATTTTGTAAAAAATATACATACATACATATATGTATGTTCTAACATATCTAAACAAATATACAGATATTTAACCGGAAACAAATGAAAAAAAGTTGATAGCGATGAAATAAAACTACAAAAATCCAATAACTGTGCCTCTATGCACTAATTTCAGTACTAAGCTCTCCTTTTGTGCCTCAGCTTCGTCGTTGAACACTTAATATAAGTATGCACTCGTACTTCCTCCCCAGCGACTTGCAAAGCACTAAAGTTCTCAAATTTAGTTTTCCAAAGCGAAAAGTGGTCTGAATACATACATACGTGTACATTAAGACCAGAAATTTTCCGGAAATTGTCATTTAAACTGCCCACGCTGAATACTTTTCAGTAGTTTTTTTTTGTTAAGTTGGCAGTACTATCCTCAATTACTAGCCAAAAATGAGCGCGATCTGTCAAACAAGTTTTTTGGCAGCAGCTGTTGAAATTAGTCGACCTCAGTTCCCTCTGCGAATTTTCTCCATCCGTGTCGTTGGAATGCGTTCATGATGAACCAAACCACGAATATCGAAAAAAAAATTCCGGAAACTTCCTGGTCTTAATGTACATACCTATATATGTTTTATGGGCCATGCTTCAAATTGACTGTCAAAGACTGTGTGAAAAAATAATCTATGTTATGTTGTGCACCCAGCTCCAACCCACACCTTTTCCAGCTTTTCATAGAATTTTTTCACTTGTCCCGCTTGCATTGCCTTGCTGGATTTTACTTTCTATTGATGACCGAATGTCACGCTGGAAAAGTCCAAAAATAAGTTGCACGTGCTACTCTATGCAAATTTGCTATTTCAAGCAAAGATATGTACGTACGTAGTGCACAGAGCCTTTGCTAAAACTGTAGTCTCTCTTTCGTTTGCCGGCATGCACGAATAGGCAGTTTGAGCCAAATTGAGTGAGAAACCCACACACATATTCGATTGATTTGAAAATTGCAAAAGAAACTTCCATACATACATAATTCAAATAAAGTTTTCATCTACAGAGCGAGGTACTTAAAGTCAAGACATTAAGGAAGCATGCAGCACTGCCTTCTATCTTTCAAACTACAGACGGAGCAGAGAAAAAGTGGTTCGGAACAGCTGACTTTCATGTAAAGAGCATACAAATTGAGCCGAATCTGAGGTCGGCTATTCAGTAATGCAATCTAATTCCTATGACTTTCTAAACCAATAATTATGATAGCTCTGTTTAATATTCCACAATTCTTCTCACAGCATAGCCGGCTATTGTAGCCGAGTAAGTAGTGATCCGACCGATCCCGATATAAAATAAATGACGCTTTATAACCAGTGAAACGATATTCGGCCGAGGCCCTTCACCAATTTGAGAGAGTCCCTCCTCCACTCGGGGAGGCTAAAATTTCCAGCCGAGAGGCAACGGCAATTAAAAAAAAACAAATTCATTATTTCACAATTTTTTTTGCTGTTGCTCGGATCAAGACTCGCACCCTGGCCGTCCAAATGGCTTTACGCAACACTAGGCTAGCATGACCGCTGATCTTAATAAAGGTTTCTTCTTCCTAACAGGCATAGGTACCATATACACGATTGTAACTGAGCTAACAACAGCAAACTGTTCGGTTTTTATTTTCGTCGTTCGGCAACAATCGGAAACCAGAAACTTCTCCCCCCAATCAGCGAGTACTGCATTGAATACTTTCAAAGATGGAAGCTTTCATCTAACCATGACCGAGCCAAGCTCTTTATTAATTCGCTGAACTAAGTCAATATTGTTCATAGTTCCATCAACTGCGGTATTCGACGTTACATATTCAAAAGGGCTACACAAATTTTGCAAAATCTTTCTCGCAGGAACCTCTAAAGCCGAGTCATCATATGCACTTTACTTTATCACTTTACTTTACCTGCTGGCAACAGTAGTTCTAGTCTGAAACCTCGTTTACTAAAGACCGGTCGGTGATGTCCTTCCTGAAGTTGATTTTTTTGTGATATAATTTTTTCAAGATTTTGCGCGTGATGAACATCTGGTGAATGGTAATTTTACCAGATTTTAATCCATACTGATGAGGTCTGATCATCTCGTCAACTTCGTGGGTTTCAATCTTTCAGATAATAGGCTTTATGAGACCTGATATGCGATATTGAGGAGTCTTATTTAATTAACGCAACCTGTAGAGTCTCCTTTCTTATTGATTGGGCAGATGATCCAACCAGGGGGCATATTTTCAATCATATTCTGTAAAGAATCTCAGGCATAAGCTTGAGATCAGATCTCCGCCACTACCGACCGAATGACTTGAAATTTCGTCAGATTGCTTCTATGATACGTGGGAAGGGTTTTAAGAGGGCCATGGAGTAGGCTAGGGACTGACCTATTCAAAAAAAACTTATTAATGGATTGAATTACTTGAAATTCTATAAATATATATGTTTTTGCTTTGATTAACAAGGAATTGGACCAGGGACTAACATATTTGAAGAAATCTTATGTAAAGTTCGATTTACTTGAAATTCGGTACATAGGCTTAGATTAATAGGAAGACTCTTGTTCATTCCGGGAAGTGGACCAGGGACTGACCTATTCGAAAAAAGTTTGTTTATGATTTGATTTATTTGAAATTCGGTACATAGGTTGCTTTTAGCTTAGATTAACAGGAAGATTACACTTTTCTCCGGGAAGCGGAAAATGAACCGACCTATTAAAAACTCGTCTATTCAAATAGTCGGGCTATTCCTATCTCCGGGAAAGATATCCCATTATTAATTTTTCATACATTCAATGAGTTGTCGGTTAGGTCTTTCATCAGACTGGAGAAGGCTAAAGAAGAAATTACAGGCATCTCATTAAAATCCTTTAGGCGTTTGATAATTTCGTGAAACTGTATTTGCTAACTAGTCAGAGAAGAAGTTCCGCCAACAATTATTTGAGATTTGAATATACCAAAATTCTGTACAGCATCGGCCTCATATCTAAGCTATCTAAGCTTAAGATTCGCTGTGCTGGTGTATTGATTCTAAAGTTTCTGCCTAAAGAATTGAATCATACCAAGTTTTTCGGAATCCATACAGCTGAGCAGGCGGGGTTTAATACCAACAGAGAGGCGACGGCGCGGAATTCCTAGGCGTCACTTAGGGCCATTCATGAAGAGTAAAGCCAGTATTGTCAATCCCTACAGCCATAGACAATGCATACATACACGGTGTGTCCCAAAATTAACCGAACTTTTTGGATATAATATAGTAAAATACACATTATATTATCTTTGAAAGTTATTATTTATTCAAAATAGGTTCCATTTGACTCAAAACAACGTTTGGAACGATCAACCAGCGCATGCATAGATTTTTTTATGTCATTTATAGAAGTGTTCTCCAGTACCTCGGTTACGACTGCTTCATTTTTTTTCAATTTTTTTTTAATTTTTTAAACTTCAATTTCAATTTTTTTTTCAAGTTTGACACAAAATTTTATATTTGCTCTTTGTTCCATTTTTTTTGGAACCATTAGCACACTTTTGGTTTTATTGAAATGGCTGTCACTTTCACATCCATTTTGTCATCCGACTTACATGAAGTCAGGTGCGTTTGAAAGAGGATGAATGTATATTTTTAATGTTGCAAATTTTCAATAGATGGCGCTGTATGTTGTATGATTTAAATATAAAGTTCGGTTATTTTTGGGACACACCGTGTATTTATATTTATTTCACTTCCCCGGGCCAAGGTTAAGTATTCCTCACTCATTCATTATTGACACCAGTGGCTTTTTTAGTCTCATTCCTTTGTGCTTCTTTCACTTCCTCACGCCAAATTCATTGAAAAAGTGTAAAGTGATGGTCATGTTGCAATTGACGACATGCCGCTTGTACAAGGTGTGTACTGTAAAGATAAATTTTCAGGCAAATCATACAAATCTCACAAATGAATTCCAAAGAGATTTCAACGCTGGTGTTATGGTTGAAATTTGGTTTTATTTTTTTTTCATTTTTTTTACTTTAATTAGTTTTTCTTTTTTATTATTTCCTAATTTGATTTTGTTTTTCTTTATGTTTTCCTATTTTTCCATTATTTTTTTATTTAATTTGTTTTTATTTTTTATTATTTCCTAATTTTATTTTGTATTTTTTTATGTAAGAATAACCCCAGCGCAAGCGGCGACGCCTTTTCGACCTCATATCAGCCACATATTGCAGTGACATTTGGAAATCATCCAAAATTAGACCAACAAGAAGGGGAAGAGGAAGAAGAAGAAGAAAAGTGTGAAAAAAATATTTTATATGTGTATGTATAAAAGTTGTGCAGTCATAAAGGCGCTGCATGTGCCACATACTTACTATTTACATACATACAGCCTTGGCCAAAAGTATTAGGCATTCCACTAAAATACAAGTATTCTTAAATGTGGCTATCAAAGTTACCATTTCTTTTTGTAAATGTCTTACATGGGTGATTAACTGTTGATTAAACGAACAAAATGTGTAATACTAAAAGTCTTAGCACTCTGGGTAAGCTAAACCTAAAAATTGTCATTTTTAAGAAATTCATAAAATATTTTCGCATTTAAAATTTGAAAGTGAAAGTGTAAATTACATTTAGTGAAAAGTTACCAACCTTATAAAAACAGTTCATATTTACCGAAATGCCTAATAAAAGTGAAATTAGTTACGATGATAGAGTTAGAATTCAAGTTCTAAGTGAAGAAGGTAAGTCTCAGGTTGAGATTGCCAATTTGGTGGGATGTTCGCGGTGCGCGGTCCAATGTGCTATCAGGCGATTTGTGGAGACGAAGTCACACAATAATAAATCAAAAAGTGGAAGAAAGCGTCTAGCCAGTAAACGAGAAGACCGAATACTTGTACGCGAGTCTCTCAAGGATCGCAAAAAATCTTCTTCTGCCCTTGCAGCTACCCTTTCGGATGAATTTAGTAAACCAGTTAGTGCTCGAACAGCTAAAAGAAGACTTCTGGAAGCAGGCTTAAAAGGATGTAAAGCACGAGAGAAGCCGTGGCTCTCAGAAAAGAATAGGAAAAATCGTTTGGAATGGGCTCGCCGATACCAACATTTCACGGAAGAAGATTGGTCGAATGTTCCGTGGTCTAATGAGAAATTGTGATGCCTAAGAGAATTGCTGCCGTTATTAAATCGAAGGGTGGACCTACTAAATATTAATTTCATTATAACTAATTCATTGCATTTTCACTGTTTTACTTATAAAACTTCATTACTTCACTTGTTAAAACAAAAAAATTCAGTAATTAGTGGGGTGTCTAATACTTTTGGCCAAGGCTGTACATTCCATATGCCTAATGGTAAACTGTGCTCTGTCACCCACTTGCACACACACACACACATGCCAGTAGCACACTTAAACACACCTTGACATTGCTTGGCGCCAGGTGGCGGCAGACACATTTTTGGATGAATTTTTCCGCTTTTTTTTTCTTTGGAAAATTCAATACTTTTTGTTTTTGTTATTACTTCTCCGTACTTCTATTTTGTTTCTCGCTTCGTTTACATACAAAGAATGAGCTCTAACAGCATCCACACCCTCAGTACTCCGAACTCCGCGTCCACATCTGGCCATCAATGTGTAAAAGTGTTGAAAACTGCAAAGTTTACTTTTTATTGTCACAATCAAGTGTAGTGGTGATGGGTTGCCGAGCAGTTGGAAAGAAGCACTGAGCATTGTCACAAATTCAATTTTCGTTGCTGAAATCATGAAACTCACATGCCATTCATATGACTGTAGTGTGAGAAAAGTGAGAGCATGAGAAGCTTTTAACTTTTGCATAATGAAAGAGAAAACATGAAAGCTATAAGTGGTCCATACGATTGGTTCTTTAAAGTGGCGAAAGAGTAAAAGTAATCACCAAAGGGGATGCTCTTTCAATGCAACACAAAGCAATGGATACACGCTTAACCAATAAAAGGTGAAGTGATATGCGAAAGCTGCTATGCCACTGCCTCGTAAATTCCGGAATACTATAGGGTATGCTTCAAGAAAAATCTTAAACGATACAATTTACGAGCTTTCGATTGAGACAATCAGATATGTACCTCTTTGGCTATGAATAGTAGAGCTACAAAACCTTTAGTTACCGACAAAGATCAAAACGCTTCCTACAGCTCACTTAGAAAACAGTACGTACCTAAAAACGTTTTGACACATTCGTCGTATTCATAATGGCATCCTCTATGGCTAACATATCCCAAAAGTAGGGTTTTGAAAAGTCGTAAAATATCTCCACAGTCCATTCGAATTACGAATAAGTTGGCCATGAAACTATTTGGCAGAAGTTGTAACCACGCCATTCGAGCTCCTATTTGAACCAACATCCACAATTAGAGAAAATTAATTTATCAATTGCGGTCGCACCTCGGCAGAGAATGTCAAGCCCTCTGAGTGTTTCTTTGACATGCAATAATATCTCCTCATAAAAAAAATCATCAGCCGTTCCGAGGAGGCTTAGTATGTCTGAGTTCGGTATCCGCGCAAAACTTATACGGCTGTGTAAACTGACCTTAAGCAACACTAAAAGCTTCGTCAGAATCGGAAAGGATCTCTCCGAGCCGTTCGATACCAAACGAGGTTTCAGACAAGGTGATTCCTTATCGTGTGACTTCTTTAACTCGTCTCTGGAGGAAAGAATAGGAGCTGCTGTATGGCGTACGCCGATGATATCGACATTATTGGCCTCAACAATCGCGCCATAAATTCTGGTTTCTCCAGACTTGATAAGGAAGCGAAGCATATGGGTCTGATAGGGAACGAGGGCAGGACGAAATATCTCCTCTCATCAACCAAGCAGTCATCGCGTTGCTGAAAAGTATAACTTTGAACTCGTAGATAGAGGCGCAACAAAATACTCAAAGTACTAGCCGGCAGCACCTGGGATAAAGATAAAGAAGCCGTGCTGGCAACCTATAAAGCAATTTGGCCAGCCGGTCGTAAACTACGCTGCACCGATCTGGGCGCCGGAGCGAACGATATGCAGATGAAGAGACTACACGCCTGTCAGAACACTGCCCTCAGGACCGCGACAGGAAACCTCCTGATGTCGCCGGTGCATCCCTACGGTAGCACCCCAATTGGCATCTTAAAGAAGCTGAACCTCCACCTAGGCACATCAGAAAGGGAGTACTAGAAATGAAGAGCACCATCCATCAGCATGTGCAACAACCGCTGGACAGGATGGCGCACAGACAGGCACTGAATGCCATTCATCAGGAGTCAGTCAACGCCTTCAAAGGCCCCCTTCACGTGAATGGCGTGCTCGGAGAAAAGCCACCACCCATAGCAGGCAACGAGCTCGAGCTGCCTCGAGAGACCCGCGTGATACTGGCACAACTTAGGTCTGGATACTGTAGCAAGTTAAACTCCTACCTATCCAGACTCGAGCACAACATATCCAACGTATTCCCTGCATGTGAAGAATCTCGGCACTATACTAACCACTTCCTTATATGCTCCCTTAAGCCGACACGTCTAGCCCCCCTCTTCCTCTGGTCTTATCCCTTCGAAACAGCATGTTTCCTGGACCTACCGTTAAATGACCTCGGTGACTTAGATTGATTAACCTGCCCCTAAACGGGGTTAACGTAGCCGCTACAACGACAACAACAACTAGGTCATGTGTTCCGGATCAATAAGAATACTCCAGTTTAGAAAATTTTCGATGCTGCACTCCCCGTTGGAAACAGAAGAAGAGGAAGACCTCCACTCCGTTGGAAAAAATAGGCTGGGAAGGATCTGACTCTAATTGTTATTTCCAATATGCAATTGGTGCCAAACTGTAGAAATGAATAGCGTTATGTTTTTAACTCGGCTATAATCGCGTAAGCGGTGACTACGTCAGTAAAGAAGAAGAACCCCACCACAAGCCCTTTTAACGGCTCGCTTTTAGCTTTGCATATAAATATAAGGACGAACTCCGGTTTGTATCAGAAGCTCGTTCACCTTATGTTGGGTTTCTTCGCAATAACACGAATATATTAGGAGTACATTTGTTACATTTAAACGCGTCCACCTTTGTACGGATCTAAAGGTTGTGGAGTGGGTCCTCGTAGCTAACTTCCCACATCCTCTGAACGCCCTTGAATATTTACAAAGACGGTAAGTACTACCTCATCTCGGCCTTCAAAGACTGTTCTCTTAATGTTCTGATTTAAAATTGGGAAGAGTAGGTCCGCGCCTGATCCTTATACCAAAAATTGGAACCATAAGAACCATTTTCACATTCAATGCGGACGAAGTAAAACATTTAAATTAGTTAAAGTAAAAACTACTTAAAAAAAAATTTGTAAGATTTTTTTTTTGAAATTTCGAATTTTAAATGTTTATCTGAATATTTCATTAACATATTTCATATATTTTAATATTTAATAATTTTAATTCTTTTATTAAATTTTGTATTTTTCTATTGAGAAAACTTAAGCCGTCTTCTGTTTTTTCCTTAAAAATATGTAAATTTAAAATAACTAAAAAAATAAAAAAAAATTTAAATGTTTATTTTGCATATTTTTATTTTTACTTTTCCTTTTTTTTACTCATTCCCTTTTTCAGCTTCCTCCTCCTCCTGCGAAATTACTACATGCATTTTCATTTTCCTTCGGCTTATCCTGATATTTATTGTATACACACACTCGTGGAAAACAACAACAAACCCAATTTGAGAGTGTCAGCAACAATTTTTGTTTTGTTAAATATTTGCTTGGCAACAATGGCATACAAAATGCAATTTCCGTACAAATTGTTGGCTATAAACGTCCAACAAACGGTTATTTTATGCATTTAGTTTAGTTTGAAAATATCCATGGACAAGTTGCAGAGCAAGAATGGTGTCGCAAATAAAATCCCCAATACAATTTTAATAAAAAAAAAAATAATTGTACGAGTGTATTTGCAGTGGCAATAAAAGGTGTGACTAACCACAACTGTTTTGGCCATCGGAAGGGCATTTGTGTTTCATAAGGACAACGCCTGTCCATACACATCGATAGTGACTCTCCAGAAACTTAGAGAACTTGGTTGGCAGGTTCTTGCGCATTCTCCTTATAGTCCGGACCTCGCCTCAGTGATTACCATCTGTCCCTGTCTATGGCGAATGATTTGGCTGGTGAGGAATGGACCTCAAAAGGAGCCTGTGAAAATCGATTGCCTCAATTTTTTGCCAATGGGGACAAGGGTTTCTATGAGAGTAGTGGCAAAAAATTATATTTGACATAAATCGAATAATTTAAACTACATTAAATAAAGTCTTCAATTTAATACAAAAATAATGGATTTATTTTTGGTTGCCCAAAAAGTAATTGCGGATTTTTTAAAAGAAATTAAATGCATTTTTAATAAAACTTAGAATGAACTTTAATCAAATATATAATTGCCATTTTGTTCGATAACCTTTTGCCATCTTCCCAGCAAATTTAGTATTCCACGCTCATAGAACTTCTGGCCTTTATCTGCACAAAACTGAACCAAGTGCGATTTTAGACCCTCATCATTGCCGAAAGTTTTACCATTTAAGGAGTTCTGCAAAGATCGAAATAAATGGTAGTCTGATGGTGCAAGGTCAGGGCTATATGGTGGATGCATCAAAAGTTCCCAGCCAAGCTCACTCAGTTTTTGGCGAGTGACCAAAGATGTGTGTGGTCTGGCGTTGTCATGATGGAATACGACACCTTTACGATTGACCAATTCTGGTCGCTTCTCCTTTATGGCTGTATTCAATTTGTCCAATTGTTGACAGTAAACATCCGAATTAATCGTTTGGTTCCTTGGAAGCAGCTCAAAATATTCCACACCCTTCCAATCCCACCAAACAGACAGCATAACCTTCTTTTGGTGGATATCAGCTTTTGAAGTGGTTTGAGCTGGTTCACCATGCTTAGACCATGATCGTTTTCGATTGACGTTATTGTAAACAATCCATTTTTCATCTCCAGTTATGATTCGTTTTAAAAACGGATCGAATTCATTGCGTTTAAGGTGCATATCACAAGCGTTGATTCGGTTTGTTAAATGAAATTCTTTCAATTCATGTGGTACCCAAATATCAAGTTTTTTTACGAGTCCAAGACTATTTATGTGATAATGAACGGTTGACTTTGGTATATTTAATTTCTCTCCTATCTCACGCTCAGTTACATGACGATCCGATTCGATTAAAGCCTTGATATCGTCATCGTCAACTTCACTTGGCCGACCTGAACGTGGCTCATCTTTACACGTTTTTTCCTTTACGGAAATAATAAAGTAAAATATGACGAAAATGCTCTTTTGTGGGCTCCATATTAAAATTGACGCCAAACTTTTTTTCTAAAGCAAGCTAATAACTGACAAAAGAAAGAATGCAATTACAGAGTCACCGCCGTTCAAAAAAATTGTCAAAGCCGACTAAATTAAAAAATCCGCAATTACTTTTTGGGCAACCCAATATTTATAAATTTTATCATCTTTAAGCCCATTTAAATTGTTTATTTAACTCATATGCAGCCTTTAATATGAATATTTATAAATAATTTGAATAAAGTGTTGCATCCTTAGACCAATTTTCCTTTATTCAACTTATTGTTGTTAAAAATAAAGTCCTTTATTAAAAATTTAATAAGTAAAATTTTGACGTTGAAACAGCTAGATCAATGGCTCTTAACCACATACATCCACTACACATCTTCTTGACTAAGCTTTTTCTTGAGCGCCTTAAATTGCTCCACCAAATGTTTGTAATCATCATTTGCATATTTCACAGATTTAAATAAAATGGATACGATTTCACTGAGGTAAATAGCAGTCTGTACGCATCGCATGAAGGTTGACTTGTAGTGTGTTTTTTTTGTAAGCGTGTGGGTAAAAGAGACTTACTTCAGAACAGCGTTTGCAAATAATGGTTCGGTATGCGAAATATATCGCGCATTGCGGCCAATATTCAGCCGTAATAATCACGCAGCAGAGTTGGAAATTTGAGCAACCATGAATCGGTTTTGCAACACCTCTACTCTAGTGGGTAATGCGTGTGCTGAGAGAAGCTGTACAGTGCGCATAGTACACGCTATTGCCGCTGTGGAGCAGAGTATCGAAGAAGGCCCCAATATGAGTCCATTCGCCAGCGCGCTTATCCACTTTATTGAATATTTTTCTCAAGGATCTCAGTTTGAGGGCTTACAAAATCCAACTCATGCAAGAATCGTGGCCGAAGGACCATCAATCGCGTTCCATATTCGTCGAATGGGCCCAAAACGAGATGGAAAAAAATGTTGTTCAGCTTTTAATCTAACTTTTGGTTGGGTGCAGTGTTGATGATCCCCAAGCCATTATTGGGACGCCATTACATCCTCCAAAAGTCACTGTTTGATGTGCTCTATGGGCAGAGGAAATCATTGATTCATCGGGAGGAGCGACCGCAATTAGAAAATTTAACTTATTTTTTTGTTTAAATTAATTTTCTATTTAATTTTTTGATGTTGGATTTGAAGTCTGGCCTTCCGAATACGCTATAACGCCATGTTTGCAATGAAGAAACCTTCTAGTGAGCCCATAACCTCACGTCGTGTGCATGTGGCGTGATCTCCAAGATCTTGAGATTTAACAACGCTGAACAATTTTTTGTAAAACTTTGTGTAGTCGCTTGTCTACGCAGACACCTTGAAAGAGAATATTCGGCGCAATGAAAAGTGTAGCTCACTTACTTGCCAACCATAGTGGCAGCACCAATTAAAGCCACTTTTACTTTTATTATCTTTGTCTCAATTTAAATGAAAAACTCTTTAAAAAGCACACTTATTCCTAACGCTGTGGAGCTTTAAGCAACTTAAATGCTAATTTAAATAAATAAAAGACTGCAATGAATGGACGACGTGGCGTATACGTAATATTCCATGCACTCGCTTTTATGATGAGTACTACTTGTGGAATAAATTTGAGCACAGCATGTGGCACAACAGCAACAATAACAACATACGCATAAGCAATGCAAATGAAGCAAATATATTAAATTCAAGCAGGAAATTGCACATTTTATTCACTTAACAAAATTTTTTTCTTTCTTTGCATATTTTACTATATTTATATACCATAAATGTACATACATACATTTAATGTTCAAAGTATTGCCCATCGGAAGCTACGATATTTGCCCATCTTTCTGGCAGTTTGTGGATGCCATCCCAAAAGAACTTCTCCGGCTTGGTAGTCATGAAAGAATCGAGCCAATTTCTGATACCCTGTTCTGAAGTGAAGCGTACTCCGGTGAAAGCATTCCATATTGATCTGAACAAGTGGTAATCGGAAGGTGCTATATCTGAGCTCTGGGCTATAAGGCGGGTGAGGTAGAACTTCACACCCACAGTTTTCCAAAGAGTTTTTAACTGCCCTTGCAACATGTGGCCGAGCGTTGTCATGATGAAAAATTATTGATTCGTGTCTGGTCGCATATTCTGGTCGTTTTTCCGCGATGGTCTTTTTCAAACAAATCAATTGTTTTCGGTAGAGGTCCCCATTGATCGTTTGACTCAATTTCAATAGCTCATAATAGAGCACACCCTTGTGGTCCCACCAAATACATAGCATAACCTTGGCACCATGGATATTCAGCTTTGCCGTGTATGTCGATGGTTGACCGGGCTTCACATACGCTCTCTTGCGCTTTGGGTTATCATAATGAATCCATTTTTCTTCGCCAGTGACAATCCGATGCAAAAATGACTTCTTTTGGTGGCGTTGAAGCAACATTTCCGACATGCAGAATCGACGTTCGACATCTCTTGGCTTTAATTCATAAGGCACCCAATTTCCAAGTTTCTGAATGAATCCTAATGATTTTAATCGCTGGAAACAGTTGCTTGATGAACTCCTAATACTTTTGCAAGTTCTTCTTGCATCTGGCATGCATCTGCGTCGAGCAATGTCTCCAATTCTTCGTATTGAAATTTTTTTGGCTGTCCGGGTCGTTCTCCGTCTGTAAGTCGAAATTGCCACTTTTAAACCGTGCAAACCACTTTTGGCACGCACTAAAATACGATGGCTTTCGGTAGCACTTTTCTTCAGGTTGAAGTAATGAAGAAGAACTCCCGGCAAAAACACTTTATCTGGTACAAATTTCGACATTTTCAAATGAATGAAACAAATTCTTGTTCACGCTAAAACAAATGACATCTACTTAAAACGACGCGATATGACAGTACCTTTGAAATGAATATAGCCACAGATGAACACGACGCGAAATAATACTAGTAGAGCCCTCTCTTAGAAAACCGCACAAATTAACGCATATACCTAATAGAAGAATAGAGACAGTTTTTCCAAAGCCGTAACAGGGGCGCTTACCTCGGGCACCAACGTCGAGAGAAAATCGACTTTTTTTTATAAAAAATAATGAATTTTTATTTATAGCGGGTAGAAATTAATTTATTTAATTTGGTCCATTCTCAAAATATAGCTCCACCAACAAGTTGTGGCCGAACTTGCAAGTAAACACCTGTTTCATTGGAAAGGTTTCACATCAGTCTACAATAATTAATGTGCATCAGCATCTGTTTCTGATAGAAAAATTGTTCTTTCCTTTTTTATTTTGAAAAAAAAGTGCAGTTGAAGACCATCGAATGTTTTGGATGTTTATGGTGACTCTGTGCGGATCGATGAGTTATACAGAGAGCTTTCGATGCTTTAAAAAAGGTGATTTTAGACAAGAGCTTCCGGGCCAACCCAAAAAGTGTGAAGATGAGGAGTTGGAGCTTTACTGGGCCAAGAACTGTGCGAAACTCAAACTGAGCTCGCAGTATCGTTGGGAATAACTCACCAAGCTATTTCCATTCTATTAAACAATTTGATTTATACATAAGCAGCGATATAGTGGGACGTATGAGTTGAAGCCGAGAGATGTCAAGACTCGATTTTTCACTTCGTAACTGCTTCTTGAAAGATATCAAAAGAAGAGATTTTTTGCACCGCATCGTGACTGGAGTATTAATGTGGATATACTACAATAGCCTTAAGAAATATAAAATGCTATGCCAATCCTGGTGAACCCATTCCATCATAGTCTAGCTTAAGGCCAAAGAAAAAACATCCACGATTCAAAGGTCATACTCTTCACGTTGTGGGCCCAGACGGCTGTTGTGTATTATCAGATGTTAAAACCAGGCGAAACTAATGTGTTTGAGCCGGGCAAGTTGCTTTTGAGATATGGCAACATAATGGAAGGTCTTACCCCATCCTACATATTTCTCGATATTCGGGTTTTTGAAGAAATCGAAAGAAGTATTTTTTTGATGAAAAAAATAGTCATTTCCAACAGACAATGCCTTAAATGATGTAATCTTTCCGCGAATGCAATGTCTATGCCAATAAAGAAAAAGAAAAGGTAAGGTAGTCAGCCGTAAAATAAATCCTTCAACTAAATGAATTTATGCCTTAACATTATTTCATTTCATTTCATTCGCATTAAGTTAAAAACTTTCAAGACCCTTTGAGCTGGAGTTGTTGAAAAACTCGATATCATTCAAGCATTAATTCAAATTCTTACATCTTCAATTAAAATCGGTGTAAAAAAGTTTATTCCGAATCTAACAAAATAATCCCTTCCACGCAACTACCAATTAAAAGTCCATTATAACAAGCGATGATAAAGACAGACAAAACTAAAAAACAAAACATGAACTAAAGTTCTTTAAACTTCAAATTGTTACACCGCAATAGAGAGACCGTCGCACACAAAGACACTGCAGCAATAACAATTATGTAACAGTTCGATGACTGGTCGAGAATTCGATTAATTTCACTATTTTAAATGTTCGCTCAACTTGATTTGCATGCAGAAAAAAATCCATGCAGACTAACTAACTTAGAATTCAAGAGATAGCACAGCATGAGTCTGGATTGCCGTTAAAGAACACGGCGAAGAAGAATGGCTGGGTATGCGCTGCCAACAACAGCAGGTGTGGACAATGCCACAGCGCTGCCTTTGGCAAAAAGTCTTCTTGTCTGCCACAATGACATCTCTCCACGCTTTTGTGCACTCGAAGAGTCAACGCCGACTACTGAACTTGGTCACGAGCAGTCACAAACTAAGTGCTGGGTACTGGGTATCGCTGACGGGAGAAAGAGTGGACATAGCAGGTTATTACATATAGTACTAGAAATGCGGTGCGGGAAGAAATAGCGGAATAATAGCTACATCTCCCCGTGTGCGCTGTGTGATGTGAAGTCTATTCTCACTTGCGGAATTTTTATGAAAATCGGAAAACGAAAATGACAACAAGGGAAATACTTGTATTATAAGGTGCTCTTCGCGATAAGTGAAATGGCAAAAGAATGCCAGCGTCTGAATAGCAACGAAAGTACAAAAAAATTCAATAAAATAAAATAAAATAAAACAAAATGAAATAAAATAAATTAAAAAATAAAATAAAATAAATTTAAATAAGACAAAATAAAATAAAATAAAATGAAACAAAATGAAATAAAATAAAATAAAATAAAATGAAATAAAATAATATAAAATAAAATAAAATAAAATAAAATAAAATAAATAAAAAAAAAAAAATAAAATAAAATAAAATAAAATAAAATAAAATAAAATAAAATAAAATAAAATAAAATAAAGTAAAGCAAAATAAAATAAAATAAAATAAAATAAAATTAAATGAAATAAAATAATATAAAATAAAATTAAATTAAATGAAAAAAATAAAATAAAATAAATTTAAATAAAATAATATAAAATAATATAAAATAAAATGAAAAAAAAAAATAATATAAAAAAATAAAATAAAAAAATATAAAAAAAATAAATTATATAAGTATAACATAAAAGCAACTTAAAAAACCAAAAATTGAATTAAATTCAATAATATAATATAAAATAGAGTGAAATAAAATAAAATAAATTTATATTTAATTAAATAAAAACAAGCCTAAAAAAAACAATAAAAACTATATAATGAAATAATATTTTAAAAATTTAAAATAAAAAAAATAAATTAAAGCAAAAAATAATAAAATAAAAGAAGTTAAATAACAAAAATTGAAGTAGATTAAATTAAATTAAGCAATTTATTAAATAAAACCAAATTTATTAATATAAAAATTAAATTAAATGACTTTAATAAGAGAAAAATAAATTTATAAATCTTAATAATTGGAAATAAATAAAAAATGAGAAAATAAAAATCAGTTTATATAAATAAAATTGAGTAAAATTTTTTCAAATTAAGTTATTTATTAAACTAAACAAAAACGAGAATATTTTTTATTTAATTTAAATTAAATTAACAAAATATTTACAAAAATAAAATAAAATGAACTATTTCAAATTGAATTAAATTAAATTAAATCAAATCAAAAAATCTAAATTAAAATCTATTAAGCCATTAAATAAATTAAATATATGTGCAAAATACAATAATATAAAAAGTAAAATAAAATATAAATAAATGTTTAATATAAATAATTTAATATGAGAAAAGAAAATAAAAATAAATTAAAATAAAATAATATAATGTAGTTAAAATAATATAAATATATAAAAACTAAGTAAAATGTAATAAAATAAATATAAGCTAAATTCAAATAAAATAAATAAAATTAAATAAAGCAATTTAAAATTCTATAAAATTTTATTTGAAAAAATAATATAAAATAACGTAGATTAAATTAAATTAAATAGCTAAACAAATTATATAAAATATTTTTAAATAAAATAAAATAATACAAATTGTAACAAAATACATATTAAAGTATTATAATTTAAACAAAAACAAAATAAATAAATTTATTATGAAATAAGTTAATAATATTTAATAAAGTAATTTTGGAGAAAAATAAATATATAAATTCAATTCAGGTTAATTAAATTAAGTTCCGTGAATTTAGAAAAAAATTATTTGAATATAACAAAACTCACGAAATGAAAATTAAATAATATAAATAAAACAAAATACAATTAAATTTAGTAAAACTGAATTAAATAAAATTTAATTTCTTATCAAAAAATTGAAATAAATTAACAAAAATAAAATAAAGAGTATGAACTCAAATTGAACTAAATCAAATAATTTAATATAAAATAATAACTAAATTAAATTAAATTAAATTTAAATAAAATAAATTATTGTACGCAAACCTAAAAAGAATTAAAAAAATTACTTTGAGTTTTATTAAATAAAAAGGAATTAAATTGTATTAAAAACTTAAAATAAAATTTTACTCATTTAATTTTACAGAAAATAAAATTAATAATATAAAGATACCAATTAAGTTGAATTATTTAACATATATTAAGTAAAATAAGAAAGTTATAAGAAAAAAGTGAAATAAAATTTATTAAAATAAATTGATAAAAAAAATTAATTAAATTAAGTTGAATTAAATTATTTTAAATTAATGTATAAAAAATAAATTTAAATAATGAAATGAAATAAAATATAATTAGAATCAATTAAATAACTTAAATAAAATAAAAAAATAACTTTAGTTAAATTAAAATAAATTAAATGAAATAAATAAATCAAATATAAAAATTAGATAATTAAAATTAAATAAAATTTACTAAGGTAAATTGAATAAAAAATTTAATTGCATTAAGTTGAATTAAATTATTATATTCTTAATTAACGTATAAAAAATAAATTATATCATTTAAATAGCCAAAAATAAATTAAAATAAATTAAATGAAATAAAAAAATCAAATATAAAAAATAAATAATTAAAATTAAATAAATTAAATTAAATCAAATTTAATAAATGAGATTGAAGTAAAATTGATTTAAATTAAATTAAATAACAATAATAATAGAATAAATTGAAGCCAGACGTAAATGCGAGCACAGGTTAAAATAAGTATTGCAAATATTTTCCATATTTTTGTCTGGTGCATTGTATATGATTTTATAATAAGACTGTTCTATTTAAGCTAAAATTTTTAAATCAAGGCTGTTCACACTGGTACGCAATTAGCTAATTAAACGAATTATGTTAATTATGTCAATTGCAACAAAATTTATTACATAGATTAATTAAACCTCAATGAACTGGCTGCTAATGAGTACCCTGTAGGCAATGATTAATCTGAAGTGGAAGTGTCTGAAGTAGGCAGTCAATGAACTTCTCTACGTATTGTCTAATCGAAGCCAAACAGAAGGTCAATGGAATGTTTTCCCTCAGGAAGCAGTCGATCTAATGTTCCTCGGCGGGTCATTTGGTTTAAGAAGATTTACATTAATGAACTACTTCTCCTACAAAGATAGAAGAAACATCAGATCATCGAACGCTAGACTTACACCAAGATGTGGGCACACAGTATTTTTGGTTTGGTGAGAATGATAGCAAGCAGGCTAATTTTTCAGAGCTCGCTGGTTGATTGGATTTTCTAACTGCAATTGTGCGCCAGAGGTGTCCAGAGGTTGAAAATCGGTGTTAACTTTTATAAGAAAAATGCATGTAGAAAAAAGTTTGATTTCCCTTTCAAGCGCTGAAACTCAAAACAAACGTGGTATACCTCGTAAGCGCTAATAACTTCGGTTGTGCAAAGAATGCAAAATTCTCTATATATTAACGAATCAATGGCTCTGCTACACCACTCATACACTTGGCTGTGTATGAGTTGAGTTGGACAGCCAGTTCAGTTAGTCAGCCAGCCGCCAAACGGCCATTATAGCGTGGGAATAACAAAATATTCCACTCAATAGTCAGGGGCGAGTACAGCAGACGCAACGTCAACGGCAGCGTTACGATGCAAGCCAAGTTTCTACCAAAGGAGCGCACGATATCCTGAGATGTGCTTAAGCGTTCAAGTTTTTGGTTGAATGACTAAAGTTGCATTAAGAAACGCGAAAGAGAAAAAAGAACTCAAAATCAAATAAACAAAGTAAGAAAGAAGAAAATAATGAAAGAATGAAAACTAAATAGAGAACTCTTCACGTCAAAACGGAGCAAAGTGTTGCTTGAACTAAAAATGATGAAGAATAAAAAATAAGAAAATTGAAAGAAAAAAATGAACAAAAAAGGAAAGCGAAAGAAGCAGAAAAACGAAAACGAAAGCAACGCAAATATAATCCCATCGAAATGAAATTGAAATGCGAATAATAAAGTTGAGTTGCTTCACGCGAATGCCAAACCGTTGCAGCCAACAGCATTGGTTGGAGGAACAAAGTGCCTCAATACCTTTGTTTGTTGCATGCCACACGGGTTGGATGGTCGAATACATAGCTGACTAGAGCATCTTAGTTTAGTAAAAGAGTAGAGCTGGAGCTTGCTGCTCTGCGAATTTGGTCAAAAACTCCTTTGAAGACTTTCAGCATCTATTTTTGGTAAGTCGAAGTTCCAGTGGCAGCACTCAAGCCTGGATCGGAACATAAAGACATCACAATTGCTTCATTAGGTATAGTAATTTTAACCCTGAGCCGAAGAGCTCTTAGCTTCACAGCTTCAATCATAGACTTCTTGTTTGAATCAAATGCTTTTAAGTTGAACCTAGCAAAATCGGAGTGTGAGTTGTTGTTGTTGTGGCAAGGTAACCCCTCCACGGAGTAGAAAAAGCTAATCGATTTCTCCGGAGTTCCAAGAAACGAGTTGTACCAGCGGTTTAATCACCGTCCGTGGTAATGGATCTGTTGCCACATCCAGATCACTGTATCAAAAAGATCTTGAAAAGCAAGCAATGGACACTCCTAGGTCAGAAATCTATATCCTTAGGGATGTTAGTGTTGGACTGTTGACTTGAACAGTAGCTACGGCGCAAGCTTAAACCATGGCTTTTAGTATTCGGAAACTGGAATTTTTATCGACGATGAAAAATTATTCGGCACATTCGAATCTCAAAACCGAACTCAGGCTCACTCGGACTCTGCGTCCAGAAGTAATGTGATGGAAATATGTCCAGATCACACGTAACTGGGTATACAAGCTGGAGTTTGGAAGCTCAAAACGCAATCAAGCCAAAACTGCAAAAAGCCTTAACAATGGGAGGAGCAGCTTCGGAACTCGGGTGCGAGTTGGGGTCGAATTCAAAGACCTTTTATCAATCGAAATGTTAGTACTTTCGGAACTGGAGACAATCCAAATTAAAGAGGCAACACAAATAAGCCTGTTTCTTGTTTCTGGAAGACACGGCGCTCGAACTGAAAAGGTATAGCAAATGTGACTGTTAGAGTAGGGTTCGGTGCTGGAGCTCGTAGTGAGGGGTAGCTTTTGAAATCGAATCACAAGTCCGTTGCATCACAATAACAAGTAACATAGATATTTACATATTACCATATATACATACATATGTATATCCAGTCACATCTCAGACGCTGTGGCACTTTGATCACCTCTGCTCGCTATATTCTTATAGGTATGCGTCGTAGATATTCTCATAATACGATGAGTTGCATGAACAATTTGTTTGTTGTCTCTATATATGCATTTATGTATTTATGTATGTATGTATGTATGTGTTTGCATTTGTGTATTTATAAAACTGGTTTAGGTAGGTATTTTACATTTATAGGCTGCCCAGACATTCCACAAGGGGCATTTGCACTTAGTACCTTGTACACTGCCACTTGATGGCTGGGCATTTGGTGGCTTTGCAGCAGCTTGTGGCATGAGACATTTTGCGCCGAGACAAAAGCTTGAGATAGTTTCGCCATTGAAATTACTAAGGTTGTAGTGAAATTTCTCAGCAATTCAATTAGACTTTATGTTTAATGCCACCACCAAGCGACGTGTGTTTGTGTTGGCCTCAGCTGAGGCAACAATAAAAAAATAAAAACTATAATACAAGCTTGTGTGGCACCAAATGCTTTGCATATTTTTTGAAGCCATTGCCAGGTAGCAAAACTCACCGGTCACATTACAATTGCTTTTTCGCTCTACATGCCTTGGGTCATAAGCCGAGCTGCAAGCAGTGGTGATCTAGAGGCGAGAACTACTTCGAAATAAGGTGGGAATATATTGTCTTCGTGGATGGGATTACAGCTTCAATGCAAATCGTCCATAAGCAACGGATGAAAAGATCCATTTTTGATGACGACCCTGGTGAACATTTGAAGTACGAAGATTTAAAGGCTGACCAAGGTTGGACAAACACAATTCAGAAAACTTTTTTTTGAATGACTTTGGTTCGGACGCCTGGAATTCATATAAACATTTTGTAATAGACGAAAATACTTCCGGGTCCGGAAAAAATGTATAGAGGAACTTCAGTGGGAATGCTCCAATCGAAGATGGCGAACTCGGTTATTCAACCCAAAAAAAAAAAACAGAAAAGTTGAACGTGTTGTTGCTGTTGTTGTAGTAGTGGCTTACTTACCCCGCTTAGGGCAGGCTTTGTCAATCTAAGTCGCCGAGGTCATTTAAAGGGAGGTCCAGGAAACGTGCTGTTTCGACGGGATTGGACCAAAGGGAGAAGGAGGTTAGATGAGTCGGTTTAACGGGGCATGTGAAGTGTCGTGCAGAGATTTTCCACATGCAGGGCATACGTTGGATATGCTGGGCTCGAGCCTGGATAGGTAGGAGTTTAACCTGCTACAATATCCATATATAAGTTGTGCCAGGGTCACGCGGGTCGTTGTCTGCAATTGGTGATGGCTTAACTCCGAGCACGCCATTCACGGGAAGGAAGTCTTTGAAGGTGTTGACTGACTCCTCGGGAATGGCGTTCAGTGCTTGTCTGTACGCCGTCTCAAGATAGCCGGTTCTACGCACCGGAGTTGACCCGGATTTTATCCGGCCAAGGGCTGTCCCCCTTTCGGCGATCTAACCCCGTTTGGGTCAACAGGTAAAATTAATTTAATCTAAAAAAAGTTGAACGTCTTTGTAATCGCTGAAGCAATTTTTCGGTCAAATAAATGGTCCTCACAAAACACTCCATCGATCGTGCGGAGGCGTCTTGGTTTCAGCCCGAAGAATCGTTCTCTATTGTAGGCGGTTCGAAAAAAATTTGAATTTGAGAACAGAAAAGTTTTCTGCAGTTAAGATGAAGCACAAAGCAGGGGCGCTTTTCACAATTGGAATAATTTTACTTCGAAACGACCCACCTCTTCAGACCTCTTCCATTGAGCAAACGACCATCTCACTGGGTCAGGAGATATATGGAAAAGAGCAAGAAGTTTTTGGGAGCAAGAAGAGAAATTAAGTGCGATTTACGTTTTCTTCTTCTTTACTTTTCTTCTTCTTATCGTCTGCTACTTCTTCTTCTGCTTCTCATTATCTTATTCTTTTGCTTCTTCTTCTTCATCTTCTTCTTCTTTTTATTCTTCTTCTTCTTATTCTTATTTTAATCTCCGTGTTCTGCTTCTTATTATCCTTCTTCTTCTTCTTCTTCTTCTTCTTCTTCTTCTTCTTCTTTTGATTCTTCTTCTTATTCTTATTCTTCGGGTTCTGCTTCTTATTAACCTTCTTCTTCTTCTTGTTCTCCTTTTTCTTCTTCTTATTCTCCTTCTTCCTTTGTATGTATAGCCGACTCAACAATAGCGCACAGTTCATTTCTTCTCTTCGTTGTTGGCGCTAGTTTGAAATAGTAAGTGACATCAGGTCGCTCTCAACCTGATCCTTCTTCGTCTTCCTCTTCCTCCCCCACCGCGTACTGCACCGAATACTACTAAAGCTGGTGTGCTTTCATCCATTCGGACGACATGACTTAGCAAGTGTAGTCGCTATGTCAATGTCATTGTATATCTCGTACAGCTCATCATGCCATCGTCTGCGGTATTCGCCGTTGTCTATGCGGAAAGGACCATAAATCGTTAGCAAAACTTTTCTCTCAAAGACTCCCAAAAGCGACTCATCGGATGACGACACCGCCAACACTTCTGCATAATATAACAGGACGGGAACGATGAGCGACTTGTAGAGTTTGGTTTTCGTTCGTGGAGAGAGGACTTTAGTTTTCAATTGCCTACTCAGTCCATAGAAGCAGCTATTGGCAAGAGTGATGCTACGTTGGATTTCATGGCTTACATTGTTGTTGGTGTTAATGTTGGTCCCTAGAAAGACGAAGACCACTGCGAAGTTATGACTCTCAGCAGTGAGATGGGGCCGAGTTGTGAATGCGATGACTGGACGGGAGGAAGCAACCTCTTTAGATGACTCTTTTAATCGACCTTTAGCAGCCCGAAAATCAGTTTTCTTCACACTGATAAATTATTTAGAAGACAAAATACATATGTATGTACGTAAACGAACTTCACTCTTGTTTCCTTTCCAAAACACAAGTTGTTTCCTTTGTACTTATAGTCAAACCTTAAAATAAGTCATAAAATTAAATTTGCCATAAATCGTGTTTGAGTGAGTCATAGAATTCTGGCAAGACCACATTCCAAGACACATCGAAAACAAGCCATACTGAATGGTAAACATCAAGTTAAAAGGAGATTTATACCTATGTACCTACATCTGCAAGAAGGAAGTGAGTAAAAAGGGACTGAAAATGATAAACAGAAAATGCGTTTAAAAAGAGATAACTGGAAATAAAAAAGAGCCAAAAAATCAACAAAAATTGAGATAAGTGTTTGAAAAAGATTGCAGTGCCCAATAGGAATTTCGGAAGGCGTTTCTGTAATATATATTATAGATATATATACAATATTCGAGAGCTAACTTCATGGTGACATATTGACGGCTTAGAAAATTAACCAACCAAATCCATAAATTCAATTAGATTAATTGCGCTTATATTAATAAAAGAAAATTATTATTATTTTTTTCTTCTAACCTTTAAAGAGAGGTCCTCCTTAATACATATTTTTATTGCGCTGTATATAGTTTTTTTTTTTTAAAATAAGTAAGCTTAATTTTAACAAACATTTCCCTACATTTTTTTCTATGTTTTTCCTTACAGGGTATTTTGGATATGGATAAGCAATTATTTAAAGAAGGAGCTAAAGCAGTAAGAAAGGTAACTCAAAAGGTAAGTGTTGAATATGACGTAGCATTTAACACACATGAATGAATATATTCATGTTTACATATATATACATACATGCATAGATATGTATATGCGTTTTTGTCTGTTAAATTTATGATTTTTCATTGATGAGCACTGAAGTCATAAAATGCTTGACTTGTTAATTTAAAAAAAAAATAATAAATTGAAGAGAAAAAATTTTGCAAAATTTCAAATTCTAAATAAAATTTGCATTAAAATATTTTTAATTAAATAATAGTAATAATAAATAAAGTTAAGTACAACAAAATTAAAATATAAAATATATATATATATATAAATATATATAAAATAAATAAATATATATATAAATAATTGGCGCTTTGTAACCACTGAAGCGATTTTCGGCCGAGCTCCGTCTCCAATTTGTGGTTTTGTGTCTTGATGTTTTTCCAACAAATGGAGGGATCTAGCAATTAGAAAATTATTTTCTATTTAAATATATTTTCAATATCTTTTTGGATATTAGTACGACACCAGCATTTCCGAATGGCAGTACGCAATGCTAACCACTCGGCTACCGCGGCCCCCTAAAATAAAAAAAAATTATAAAAATTAAATAAAATAAAATAACATAAACAAATGAAATAACATAAAACAAAATAAAAAATAAAATAAACTAAATAAAATAAAATAAAAATTTAAACAAATTTAAGATTAAAAAAACAAAATAACATAACATAAAAAAAAATAAAATAAGATAAAATAAAACAAATAAAACAACAAATAAAAATAAAAAATAAAATAAAACAAATAAAATAACAAATAAAAATAAAAAATAGGAATAAAATAAGGTTAATTAATATAAGATAAATTAAAATAAAGTGGAATGAAATAATAAAAATTGTTAAATTCATTTCACTAATTTATTTTATGGCATTTTATCAAATTTCATTTTATTTATTGAATTTTTGTTTTAATTTAATTTGTTCTTTGTTTTACTTCATTCATTTTATTTTATTATTTTTGTTTTAAGTTATTTTCACATCATCAAATTCAAATATAGAAATACTACAAAGATATCAATCTAAAACATTAAGATTGATCACAAATGCTCCCTGGTTCATTACAAATAAAGCCATTCATTCAGACTTAAGTATTCCATTTATAAAAAACGAAATCAAAAGATTCAGCACAGCATACCTACACAGAATTAGCTATCATGATAATGTACTAGCTATTTCGTTATTGGATGAAACTAATGAAATCACAAGACTTAAAAGACATCATGTTCTAGATCTCCCCTTTAGAAATTAATTTAAAACAAATCATTCAACAATATTACTTAATTGATGTAACGATTATCTTTTTGTAAATTAGCATAAGTTAGTATATGTATAAATACGTATGTACCTAAGTAATGTTTTATTATTGTACTCACTGGAGATCAATAATATAAGTCAAATACCCATTGTTAAATAATTTGCTTATTGTTCTATGAATAGATTGCAAATATATGTATTAATAAAAAAAAAAAAAAAAAAAAAAAAGTTATTTTATTTTAAGTTATTTTATTTTATTTCAATTTATTTATTTATTTTATTTTTTTATTTTAGTTTACTTATTTTTATTTTTAGCTCTTATTCTATATTATTTTATATTTTAAAATAATTTTAAAGTATATTTTGATATTTTAATTTTTAATCAATTAAATTTTATTTTAGTTAATTTCAGTTAAATGAGTTTATTAATTCAGTTTCTAATTTTATTTTATTTTAATTTTTTTTCTCATACTAAATTATTTTAATTTATTTTAATAATTTTTGATGTATAATATATATATTTGTTTAATTTTTATAATTTTATTTCAATTTATTTTATTTTAATTAATTTATATTTTTTATTATTTTTTATTTTTATTTAACTAAATTTATACATTTCATTTCTATTTCTTAATATTTTAGATTTATTTTAATTAGTTTTTGTCATTTCACCTTTTCTTGTTTATTTTATATTAGTCTCTTAAATATTTTCTTTAATTTTTTATATAAATTATTATTGATTTAATTTATATTAATTCATTTTATGTCATTGTTTTTTTTTTGTTTCATTTTATTTCAGTTTATTTTTGCTGCTTTTTAATATTAATTAACTTTGTTCTCTTTATTTAATCATCCTGTAATTTTGTTAATTTAGTTCAACTAAATTTTTTTGAATATATTTAGTTTATTTTAACTGGTTTTCTTTTATTTTGCTTTCTTAGTTTAATGTTTATATTTCTTTAAAATATTCAATTCATTTCTAATTTATTAATTTTTTTATTTTTTTTTATTTTTTTTTTATATTATTTTATTTTATTTTATTTTAATTTATTTTATTTTTATTTTATTTTATTTTATTTTATTTTATTTTATTTTATTTTATTTTATTTTATTTTATTTTATTTTATTTTATTTTATTTTATTTTATTTTAATTTATTTTATTTTAATTTATTTTATTCTATTTTATTTTATTTTATTTTGTTTTATTTTATTTTATTTTATTTTATTTTATTTTATTTTAATTTGTTTTATTTTATTTTATTTTATTTTATTTTATTTTATTTTATTTTATTTTATTTTATTTTATTTTATTTTATTTTATTTTGTTTTATTTTATTTTATTTTATTTTATTTTATTTTATTTTATTTTATTTCACTTTATTTTATTTTATTTTATTTTATTTTATTTTATTTTATTATATTTTATTTTATTTTATTTTATTTTATTTTATTTTATTTTATTTTATTTTATTTTATTTTATTTTATTTTATTTTATTTTATTTTATTTCACTTTATTTTATTTTATTTTATTTTATTTTATTTTATTTTATTTTATTTTATTTTATTTTATTTTATTTTTTTAGGTCTTCTTTTGTTATTTTATAGATATATAGATATTGTAGAATAACAAGTTTTTCTCTTAGTTTTTATCTCCTTTTCCGTTGCATAATAATTTTGAAGGTCTCCAAATATTTCTTTTATTTATATAAGTATATTTGTTAAAATCATTCCGTTCAAAATATTGCACCATATGTACTCGCCTGATAGACGCCGCATGCAGCAGCAGTTCGACAATGCCAAGGAGGAGGTCATTGTGAATGTGCAAACGGATGACTAATTTAGGTAGCGTATTTTTGTTGGTTTTATGGCGTATGGAAAAAAGGTCATTGAAAGTCAATAAACCAAGGGAAGAAAAAATAAATAGTTTTTAAAATTTTTTGGCAAAATGAATTCTAATTTCTATGAGGGCATAAGAATCATTTTTCCAACACGATAGCTGCCATCAGTTTTTAGTATAGGCAATAGTAGATCGTGAATAATATGTACGAGTAAATACTACAATATATAGTCCCAAAAATTGCTGTTTAAGAAGACTCGCGCGCAACAGTTTTTTTTTTTTGTTTTCTTTAATTCAACTTTGAGGAGGACTTTCGCTTTTATTAGTAGCTCAAATATTTCATTCACTAGAGAACTCAGGTATATGGTATACGCACTGTTCGCCAAAGCACACTAGACATGCTCCATTTATATCCTTTCCACATCTCTGAGCATTCGTATGTACCAGATATATTGATTTATTCATGTACTTGCATATGTATTGTACATACATACAAATATATGTTTGTATTTACACATTTCTGCCAATTTATCATTGTTCTGCGCCACCACGCGACGCGGCCGCAGCAATCGAAACAACAGCAACAGCAGAATAAACAAAAAGAATCAACGCCAAAAATTTATCTTTTCGATTAACCCGACCAATCATAATCCCACCAACAAACAACTCGTCTGCGCCACAATAAAAAGCGCTTATATATTTATGAGGTTATATGCAACAATACATTACCACACTCTGTTGCATGGGTTGTGTGGTGCAGACGCAATCGTATACGGAAAATCACTGGAATCATTTAATTCATCAAAAGGTGGTGTGAAGACACCTTCTTCACCCACCAGCCTAGCCACAAGACTGCATGAATTTTTAAGCGAATATGCAAGTGTGTGTGTGTGTGTGTTTGTGCGAAACAGGAGATTGAATTTTCGTGCTCGAATCGCCATCAATGTCAATGAAGTATCAATAATACAATACATCGATCGAGCCCTTCGACTTTCGTAATCTCAGCAACTCTGGGCAGCCAAAGGCAATCAGGTTCATCAATAGAGTAGTTGAAACAACAAAAAAATACGTATTTATGTATGTATATATGTATATGATATGTATTCTTCGTATCAATAAAAACAAGCCTTCCTCACCATATCGCGCTCCATTGACTCACTCAAGTTGCCACTTCGACTTTCAGTGTATTTCGTTTTTCATACATATTTCTTTAAATATAGGTATAAGGGACTCCTGCCTGCCTTCTCAATGACTGGTCACATGATTTTACTATGATAAGTTGCATACTCCTGACCACGACACACACAAAAGCTGTGTGCTCTGAGTGATTTTTGTTGAAATTCAGTAAAATTTTCGAACGAAAAACTATTAACAGTTACAGTTGCAGGCATGTTGGCTGGTACATTCAAGATTTCTTGAGACCACTGTTCCTTCAGAACACACGTCTACTACTTTATTGTGAAAAAATTGTTATACATTTAATGTTCAAAGTATTGCCCATCGGAGGCTACGATGTTTGCCCATCTTTCTGGCAGTTTGTGGATCCCATCCTGGCTTGGACGTCAAGAAAGAATCCAGCCAATTTCTGATACCCTGTTCTGAAGTGAAGCGTTCTCCGGTGAGGGCATTCTGCATTGATTTAAACAAATGGTAATCGGAAGGTGCTATATCTGGGATCTGGGCTATAAGGCGGGTGAGGTAGAACTTCCCAACCACAGTTTTCCAAATAGTTTTTAACTGGCCTTGCAACATGTGGCCGAGCGTTGTCATGATGAATAATTATTGATTCGTGTCTGGTCGCATATTCTGGTTGTTTTTCCGCGATGGTCTCTTTCAAAGGAATCAATTGTTTTCGGTAGAGGTCCCCATTGATTGTCTGAGCCGATTTTAATAGCTCATTAGAGCACACCCTTGTGGTTCCACCAAATACATAGCACAACCTTGGCACCGAGCAATGTCTCCAATTCTTCGTTTTTTTTGGCTGTCCGGGTCATTCTCCGTCGTCTAAGTCGAAATTGCCACTTTTAAACCGTGCAAACCACTTTTGGCATGGTCACCATAAACGTCCAGTAAAATACGATGGCTTTCGGTAGCACTTTTCTTCATGTTAAATGTTAATGAAGAAGAACTCCCCGCAAAAACACTTTATCTGGTACAAATTTGGACATTTTCAAATGAATGGAACAAATTGTTGTTCACGCTAAAACAAATGACATCTACTGAAAGCGACGCGAAATGACAGTACCACAGATGAGCACGACGCGAAACAATACTAGTAGAGCTCCCTCTTAGAAAACCGCATGAATTAACCAATATATCGAACTACTTTCGGCCTTAAACCAAGTATTATCTGTGTAGACAACAACATTCGCAGGCGAGCTTAAGCGTAATTAGGGTTTGAGATCCATCTCTCAGAAAATCTAATAAATCGGCTACAATGAAAAACAAAACAACCAAATGATCTGGTTTAGAGGTACACCTGTCGAGGACGACCACTCAAAAAAACTTGCAGGATCTCAATTTAGGGGCATGTGCCTGGAGAACGAGATGGGTTCTTGAATCTAAATCTTGTAAAGGAGCGCAAGTTTGGCTTTGCGAGTGATGAGAGAGAAACTAAGATATCGAGTACTATTGCTCACTCCGGCGCATGAATGTCGCGCCACATTCTACATCAAAGCGAAGTTCTTCAACTTATCGCTGATCGCAATACTGCAGGGCATTCAACTTAGTCTGGGATCAAAATCTAAATTTCTAGGAGTCATCTTAGACGAAAAGCTTAACTGGAAGGATAATATTATTCAAAGATATGAGAAGGCTGCTACGGCCCTCTAAATATGCAAAAGAGCAATAGGTAAGTAATGGCGTCTAAACCTCAGGATTTGCCGATGGATCTACATCTCAGTAGTAAGACCAACGCTCCCTTACAGTGCGAAAATCAATTGACTACCCAGGTATGTGGACACTCGATAATATTGGAATACGACTTCATACCAAGGTATACGGATAGATGTGGTCCAATAGTAGTAACTGATAACCACTTTAGAAGACGAATTCCCAGCGGGGAAGAATGGACATATAATTACAATACTCAAGAGGAAGCTTGAGGTCAAAGCTTGAGGGGAGGGTTGGCGGAGGCGTCTTCTCGGAAAATCATCCGTTGGAGGATGAAGAGGAGGAGACGATTACCCATCTCTTATGCGACTGTCCTGCTTTGAGCAGGGCGAGGTTTGGTAATTTTGGTACCCTACTGCTGGATGGTCTATCGAAGATAGCTGACATCAAAGTCATGGATCTAATGAAGTTCATTAGAGAATCAAAATGGTTGGAGGATGAAACTTAATGGTTTAAGTTTTCGTGGTATTTTAGTCAGGTCTAAGTGAATCCGACTTGATAGATCGGCAGCCAATGCAACCTAACCTAACCCATCGCTGATTTGTGCTGATCCCGCGAAGAAAGAGAAAAGTCATGTGACCAAAGATGCTTTCTATGAACGCCTAGGGCGTTTCTTGAAAATTGTGATTGGCGGCTTACACTCCAGGGTAAGTAATGAAGGCAATGTTGGTACAATGATCAGAAAATTCTACCTTCCCGTCGAAACATCCACAAGCTACTTGGCTATTACCAGATCCAAAAACTAGCGAACAAATCGACCATGTAGTAGGAAGCCACATCTCGTTGTTGTGCGTACCCACCGGGGTTTTAACTTACACTCGAACTGCTTTCTTGTTTCAGCCAAGATATGTATCCGTCGCTGCTCTACTTGAACAGCTGCTTTCTTTGAGCTATCGTCAACAAACCGGTTTAAGAAATCATTTCAAGCTCCCCACGTACCGTGGCTAGAGAAATATTTGTACTTTTTAATGTGAGATGTGCGCGACGCATTTGCAGAGGAAAAAAGAAAAATACAGAAATACATGAGTTAAAAGAGCCTGAAAAGCTGACCGGTGTACGAGTATAAGCATCTTGGTGCGAGAAAGACGATCTAGTGGCCGATGTACAGAGCATGCTTAGCTTATGTGGGGAAAAATTTCTCAGGCTTGTTTAGCTGCATGAAACGCTTGGTGAACTTGGTGAACCCGAGCCCTTAATCGATGACAATGAAATACACGTGCCGTCAACTGACTATGACCATGCATGTCTGACGATTGGCACCTAAGTGTGCTTCAGCCAATTCATGAAGAGAGGGACTCCACAATCTAATAGTCGCAGACTGTGCCATAAGAATACTACATATAGATATTAGGTCAAATCTAGGTCAGAAAGAGCCTCACCATGCTTGAAATCTTGGAACAGACGAGTGAGAAAAGTATCAATACACACCACCAACCACTTCATCGATTTAAAAGCTGTACTCGACAGCACGAGCCGCCTCAATGCTGCTGTGTCTGACGTTCAGACTCTGAATGTCATTTAAGCTGACACTGACCAATACCAGAAACGCTGTCAGAACTAGAAAAGACCTCTCCCAGCCGTTCGGTACGAAACGAACTGGAGTACATAAAGAACATGAGTGTAACAACTGCTGCAGAGCTCAATAGACAAGGTAAAAAAGTGCAGATCAACAACCGCACCATTTGTGCCACTTTTTCTAGATTAGCTACAGAAACGAAGCGTAAGGGTCTGATTGTGAACGAGGCAGGGCGAAATATTTCTTGTCATCAAACAAACAGTCAGCGCACTCGGATCTTGGCGTCCACAAAACTGTTGGAAGTTGAAGATAACTTCGTCTAACTTAGAACCAGGAGAAACAGCAAAAACAATGTCACACTGCAAATCTAACGAAGAATCAGAGTCTACTTTGGACTGAGTAGGCAATTTACAAGTAAAGTCATTTCTCGACGAAGAAAGACAGTTAATTTGGCAATGGTCTCTTGGTACATCCTGTCTCATATTGCTGCTCTCGTCTTTCTATAGTTCATACTGTCAGTCTTGTCTTACCTTCCTCACACTCTCAGCCCATCTTTATACAAAAATATCTGTCTGCTCTTACCTACTGAAATGCGTTGAAGTCACACTAAATCACCGCCACTAAAAATCATCAAAATAATTCACTTAAAATTCTATCACAAACTTCCTCTCACACATTTCCCGAATACCTTGAATAAGAAAATTTGCATAGTCTCCAAGAAATCGCGCAAAATCTTGTTGTCACATACTCAGAGCCAAAAAACAGCGAGCGAATTTTAAAATAAGAGAAACCCCAACAACAGGAGGCACAAAAAAGTGGTGAATAAAATGAAAGCAAATCGCTGAAGCGCTGCGAGAGTAATAAATAATCACTTTGGCCGCCTTTCAAATGCAAAACTTGTCAGCAAACAAAATGCCAACAAAGGCGAGATATTTCCTTTTTCTTGTTTTTTTTTGCTTTGTTCTTTTAAGGACGAACCAAAAGTATGTAGATATGACCTACGGGCGGACCGACGAAAGCTGCTGTATAAGAACGTAGCCAAAAGCAAAGCGGACCAAACAAAAGTTAAATGAAAAGATGAAAAAAAATGAGTGAAAGAGACTAAATCTTAAGCCTTACATGGCGAGGCATTGAGTATTTATTAAAAAAAAAAAACAACAAAAAAAAAGAAACAAAAAAAAAAACAACAGCAACCAAAGTCAACGCAGTGGTAACGAAAAATTCCACAACTTTTTTGCCTGGCAACACAGCAAAGCTTTGTGGCACGACCGGCCAACCGACCAACCGACCAACCGTCCAGTCCGGCAACACAGCATCCCAACATCCGTGGCGAGCACTACTGTAAATCGAAGAATAAAATATAATATATAAATGAAGTGGGCCTAGTTGGGTAGATGGGCGGGCATGGTGGACGGACGGCGAGAACGAGGACGACCACGACACGAGTAGCGAGTGCTGAGCGTGGCGGCGTCAACTTTATGCTTATTGTGCCAGTTGCCATTGTGTTGAAAAATTCAGTTGCTCTTCTTATTGTTGTTATTGCCATTTTTATTATGTGTTCGCCTTTGGTTGTTTTTGTGTCGCCTCTGTGTTGCAATGTCGCCGTTTCGGCTTTGCAAATAATCGCCTGCATGATGAAACCTGCAAGTGTTCTTTCTTTCTTTTTTTCTGCTTTTGCTTTGCATTCTCAGCCAGCGGCCGGCACAAAAGATCGATCAACCGGCCAACCGACCAACCGACCAACCGGCCGAGGAAAAGGGCTTACAGCGAAGATATGAAGGAGAAAAATATGTAAGTATGCATGCATGTGTGATCGCAAATGGACAGATGAACTAGTTAAAGAGCAAGGGAAGAGCAAGGGCAATCGAAAGAAACCTCATTCCACATTCGCTGAGGTAGTTCATGTGTCGACAAGAAGCGTTGGAACTCCCTTGAACTACGGCCCTTATCCATGAAGGCGTATGACGAGAGTTTCCCGGGGGAACTTGAACTGCTGCCCTTATCCATGGAGGCGTGACGAGATTTTCCCGGGGAAGTACAAGACAATCCCCACTTTTTAACAGGGTTGGAAGAAGTAACGAGCGACTTCCGAGTGAGAGAACAAACGATTCACATTATCTCGATGGAAGGGAAGAAAAGTGTTCATCGAAATAGCTGTAACCTCCACTTAAAAAGTGATTCGGGTTATTCTTGGAAAGTACTGGTAACTGCTCGGTAGGAAAGGAAATGACTTGAGTACTAAGCGAGGTAGATCCAAGTTGGAGAATAATCCGAATCGTTCGAGATTAGCACAATTTCTAAACACTTCGCTCGCAGTTAGATCATTGATGGACTGCATGTATCTGCTGAAATACGTCAAGAACCAGCTCATCCGAACTTTTGACCGGAAGTGTGACTGACTTGTGAACACTCTTAGTTTCTTTTGAGCAAAGTTTCCATTTTTTCAAAGAACTATGTTCGTACCCCCTACGGATGTTTTCGCAACTAATAATGAAAAGGAACACTCAGTGACCTCAGTTGGTTTCGAGTACAAGCCAAGTTTAATCATCTAAGAAGGATGAGAAAACTGCTGGCACATTTCAAAGTTGTGCCTAAAGCACTTCGAGCACAACATGACTACTGTTGGGCTAAGACAACCAAAGTACTAGGAGGGTCAGCTGAGCACCATTATGGCTTACTGATGATCCTGCATCCGGGAAGGCATTCATGACTCGCTGTGAGCACAGCTCCCATTTTATCGGGTAACCACACTTGAAACCTGTTAGGGAATTAAATTTTTCACTAGAGATGTTTTACTTACCGTGGGTCTCAAGTCCTCTGGTGTCATTAGAGTTTTATAAACTAACAATCCCCAAATGAGACCACTAAAATACGTGCTACCTTCGCGCTGTACGGAAGAAATATCGTCGGCCCCAAATGAAATACTCGCACACATAGCGCCCGTATCGCCAAATCAAATCGAGGATGTTACTTCGCTACACATACGAATATGTACTTATACTCATACCAGAATACTGGTCTTGCTTTGCTGCTGCCGGCCGCTGGCTGCCCGTATCATTGTTGCAACTGCGTTGGAATTTGCACTTTTGCCCGCAACCAATGTCATTTGTCTTCACACCCGCCTCCATCCTGAGGCAGCAACTGAACCGAAATTGCAACCCGTAGGAAAATAGAGAAATAAATCAGTCAATCGAGCTGCCGATGCTGTGAAGATACTCAATGGCACAGTGTGGCAAAATTGCAAACTCGATGAGATGCGATCGAAGTGACTTTTCGCTCTTATCCATTAATAGTCTGGTGTGGGCAAGAGCTTCTTGTATTGACAATTTCTGAGCAGGATTGTCTGATTTCATTGAAGTGGAGCCTCCAGCTTCGGGAAGATGCGTTTTCGGTCCTTCTGCTTCTATACTAAGGCAACATGCCGCCCTTTACGCCGAAGATCTGTTCCAAGCATTAAACAACAAATACCTGGAACAACATGGACACGTTATAGATTATCATCAGGGGTCTCCCAAACAAAGATCGATAAGCCAGCCTTCGGAAAAACCGCGTGTTAAGTTCCGGGCTTGACATATACCTTCGAAGAATGAAGAAGAAATAAAGAGAAACCCTTCACACTACCAAAATCAGAGGTGCTTGTTACCAGAAGTTAACTATAAAGATCTTCATTTTATAAAGATCAGGTCTTTAGGTAAGTCCAAGGTCAAAAACTTGTCTAGAGCTTCCTCTTACTCGACTCGAGCTCTCAGTAAGAAGCGTCGCTTCGAGATAACAGAAACACACCCTACTCCGGAGGTGTTGAATGTTACTGCTGATGAGGTTCCGCAGTCTGCTGAGCCCTGTCTAGCTATCACTACGACGTTCTTCACCCAAGCAGCAGCTCCTCACCACAGTGCACGTTTATTTTTAGCACTGCCCAGAGAATCCAACCACGGGAAAGCCACCTTGAACCGAATTGCAGCACGTTCCTGTAAGGAGCATTCTTTTCTTGTTATTTTTTTTCGCTTGCCTTCTTTTTTTTTGGACAGACAAGAATCGACGCTCGGACAAGCAGACTACCACCCCACATAACTGGAATACGAGCACATGCAAGCGCTCAATGGCTACAAAGTCGCCGACAACTATGATGACGATTGCACATACGTATGTACATATTTTAAATATGTGTCTAGTCTGAGTGTAGATATGAGCCATTGTCTTCTTCTTCTTCATTTTTTTGTTCCATGAGATCAGGCAATGCGTTCGTTGAGTTCCTTATCATTTTCAAGATCTCACCTGAGCAGTGTGCCATTCGGCTTCATTTGTGCTTTGTGTACACGCTGCCTCCGCGCACTGTTTGTTGCCACTTTTTGGTGCGACGAGAAGAGGAAGAAGAACAATCACAATCACAGCAACAAAAAAGGAATTTTCAATGCAAACGCAAAATGTGCTCTCGACTGTTTAATGTGACTAAAATGGCACTGCTTCGCCTAAGCAAAAGCAGACCATTGGACGACAGTTTAGACACCAGGCAACAACAACAACTAGAGAAGTAGAAACAACCACAGAAAGTATGATAAAGAATGGCAATTGAGGTTAGGAAGCGTTACATGTGTGTGTAACAAGTTGATTGGGTGACGAACGGATGGGCGGATGGTGGAAGGAAAATGCAGTGGGCTTAACGCGCTTAAAGGGCCTTGAAAGACAATACATTAGAAGGCGGCTGGTGAATACAAGTGTGGACTCCGACCTGCCGAGCGCAGCACTGATGAAAAGATAAAAGTGGCTCTCTGGATGTCTGGAAAGTTACTTCCATCCCTTGAATCCCACTCAAAAAAACTTTGTGAAAGATCTCGCTACAAAAGTTCAACCAAAAATGTGCAGTGTCTATCCAAAGAGGGTTCAGTTGTGAAGCTTACTCTTGGTAATGGAGGGTTCTCACGGCTTTTTTGACCGCTGATAAGTAATAAGCCACACAACTAACGCTGCCGAGGGAGTGGTAGCGTTGAAAACTACTAACCATTGTCCTATGGTACATGGAATGGTAAGGCGTTTCGAGAAACGAATGGTCCTAGAACTCTTGGAAAAGTGTACGGTACTCAGGTCAGAAAACAAAAGAAGCATTGACAAAGATGAGAGCTCAACCTGAGTCGAAATGGATGACAGGTCAACCCCGAGTCGAGGGTGGAAGTACGAGGATATACATCGAAGAAACCGAGGGTTGAGAGAGAAACCAAAGCTTGTCCCAAGAATCAGTAAACGGTCAAATGAAACTTGTTGTTGTTATTGCGGTTCCTTAACCCCGCTTAGGAGAGGCTTTAACAATCTAAGTCGCCGAGTTCATTTAAAGAGAGGTCCAGGAAACGTGCTGTTTCGACGGGATTGGACCAAAGGGAGATGGGGGGTTAGTTGAGTCGATTTAAGGGGGCATGTGAAGAGGTGGTTAGTGTCGTGCGGAGATTCTCCACATGGAGGGCATACTTTGGGTATGCTGGGGTCGAGTCTGGATAAGTAGGTGTTTAACCTGCTACAACATCCAGACCTAACTTCGTGGGGCTTGCTGAGTGCAGGGTCTGTTTGGAGGGCTAGATAAATGGAATGCTTTTGAATTGAAACCGAAGCACAAATGAATGTGAACACTGGATTCTCTCCAGTTTGAAGCAACGGTCATCATGGAAGTTTTAAGAATCTTAAGTGAGGGCAAGCTAGGTTGGTGGCGCTTAACAAAGGTTTTCGTTGAAGATGAACCTCGAGCGAGGTAGTGTACACCTTTAACACCTTTGAAGACGAAGAGCATTCTAAAGATACTGCAGGTTACGAGCCCTACTCGGCCTTCTGAGGAGTGGAGGGTCAACATATTTGAGGGTGTAGGCGGCCCAAATTGAAAAGTAATCCTGTATGAAGACTCCTTGAACTTGCAGGAACATATCTACTTGGGTTTGAGAAGGTTTCAATTGAAGTTTATCACACAAAAGGGCACCGCGCCGCTTGTGAGCATTCTCTGTAGGAGGTTGAAACCAACATAGAAACATTTGAACGGAAGCTGGAACTCTCCAAGGCACCTCCATTCAGCGGAACCACGCAGATGACATGTGTTATTGATACAATGAGGAAAGAACTTATCCAAGATGCTGATATAACTACAACAAGATGCTATTGGGAAACTTTCATAAATGTGCTACAGGTCAGCCTCTGAAGATCTAAATGATAAGGGGAAACTTCTGCTCATCGGACGATCCCTCTTCACACTCCCCAAATATAGAATTCCGTGCGACGAAGTTCGAAGCCGCAGCTCGATATGTTTCGAAATCGAAATGACAGCTCCGGTACATCTCTGCCTTGTTAATACATGCAAATACGTGTAACTCCACGAGTGCTCTTGTAGGTATGTACGTGTAGATCGCACGCATATGGAGTTAGAATACAACCAGGCTGGCAATCACAACTAAATCATGCAACTCATTGCAAAGCATCGATTGAAGAACCTGCACTTGCTGCGTGTTGTTTTTACTTTGTGGGATTCACAAGGGTACGCACACCACATACTGGTACTCATCATGCACCAACGACAGGCTGGATCTGTGGCCGTACAAGAATTCGCAATTATTTCTTATTGAAGTCACAAAGTTGCATTTGCACTCCAACAGGCAGGCAGGCAGGCAGTCGAGGCAGGCAAATTCATCATCAAAGGAATATCCAATTTGGCTTCAACTACTGCTGCTGCTGCTGCATCGCAAATCCACATTTTCCTCGGTTCGTTGCATTGAAAGTGCATTGAGCTCGTTCTGTGAGTGGTGCAGAAGCCTTCTTCTTTTACCTCTGCTTCTGCTCCGTCTTTCTCCATTGCCACTTCGACAATTTCATCTTCATTGCATTGCAAAAATATGCAGGTATGTGGGTTCAAAAGGTGCGTGCCGCCGCATGTGGCACAACATTTGTCCTTCTCCGTCTTTTATTTGCCATCAACTGCATTTTGCAAAGGAGCTCTCTAAAATTGAGGGGTTTTATTTGTATTTATATACAAACATATGTATGCTTTGTTGTTGTTGCAGATCTTTCATTTTTTTTTTGTGAGGGAGCTGGCGGGAAACACGAAAATCATAGGTTCGCTGTTGAAAACTCGTCCAGTGCAAGGAATTTCTTTTCCTTTTCTGCTTCCTAGCATATCTACCCACCAAGCGGCAACGGTCTTGCAGTGGCCAAGGTACTACTAATGTGATAAAAAGTCAATTTTGACAAGCGGTGTCTCAGAAGTGCACAGAACCGCGCCGCTGGACGGGACAGCATCCGTAAAATGGGTCGCGAGACCCTAGTACTGGTCTGAATACTGTAGTCGACTCATGCATATGTCCTGGATGACACTTACTACCTCTTTGCATGTTATCTAAAATCAACCCATCTAACAACCGTCTTGCTGCAATACGGACTCATCGAAACAGCTCATTTTGCTCGATCTTCCTAGAGACGACATTAATGTAGGTAGGTGGACTCACTCCTGTTAAAAAGTACATCCTTTTAGTCTAGCTCTAACAGGGTTCCCCAACAAAGAGTTGATCTATGTGTTCTTATTAAGACTTGAACGAGGCTATGATTCAAGGGAATCGCGGAGATGAAGAGATTCTCGTTTGTTTGAATATCCTGATGGTGGTGATAATATAGTGAGAGACTTGGACAAAAGCCGGAGGCTTCCAAGGTTTAAAGTTGCTCTCTAAAGCCAAGTTATGGGATGACCTTGTTCAATAGAACCACCCAGACAAAAGCGAGATATTTTCGACGTTGAAAGTTGCTCTCTAAAGCCAAATTATGATGGAATGATCTTTCTCCATTATTCCAGGCTAGCGATCTCCGAGGCTGATCTACGTAGTTCTTATGCTAAGCACCTGGCATAGACAAGCATGCACAGACCGAAGAGGATGTCGACGTGAATATCTATATGTATAGACCACTACTCACACCAAGCTGTTGGCTTGGAGATAGATTGGTTTTGAGATAACTCCCTGAAAACTATTCACCTTCAGGATTTGACTGCCGATTTCCATCTGAAGAGCTCTTAGGCTCACTTTTACTCGGATTTCTGTGAGCTACTGACTTTCTTCGAGGCTAGCTTGGAGCAGGAAAACTAGTTGATAGCTTGGGCGTACCTGAATCACACATCTACTTCCAAAACGGGTTTCTTTCTCCTAACACAAAGAAGAGTCTTCCCGAAAACAAAAAAATGGAGCTTGAAATAAAGACAGTAAACCACACTTTAGTTGGATTTGCAAAATGTAAAGTGTTAATTTCACACATTCCGAACACTCACATACGAACACACACACACACACACACACACATGCAGCGCACCAAAAAGAGACTTCAGTATACCAAGTGCAGTGTGGCATCCTGTAACCACGAAATATGCACAGCCTCCGCAGCTTACCTCAAACTACCCACCACCCATTCCCCCAGTGCACACACCCATCTCCCAATGCCAGGAATATCCAATTTCAGTAAAGTTGAGAAGACGTTGAGCAGCCACTCTGGCATCTAATACTCCCAGTTAGTCAACCAGCAAGGTAAGACAGTCATAAAGACGAAAATGAAGAAACTTAAATGAAGTGGGGGAAGGCGAGGGCAGGGGAAGAGAGCGAGCAAGTGATGGTACAAAAATGCAATGCAAATAAAATAAAGTTAACTGCGTTACGAAGCGCCCTCACCGCTGCTCCTCCTATCACCTTCACTTCATCTCACTTTTTTTTCAACTCTTCCTTTGCGCTGAGTCAGCGCACAGTAACTGCGGTGTGAGAATCATTATACGAATGTGCGGCAGCCAAACTGGAACCTGTTAGACCAGAAACACACACACACACGCTCCTCCATCCTCGGCTCCATGGCGCACATGCAAACCCACATGCACACGTATGCAAAGAACGATCTTTCAGGTAAACAAGAGGAACGCGCTTTGCACTTTCAAGTGAGTTCTTGGAGCTCTCAGTACACATGTTGTACGCGCTCGAGAAGCGGGGTATTGCGAGGTCTGTATGAGGCAAGTTGTGCAACTTGCTATTTGGTAATATGAACTTGCGCGCGGACTTTGGCATAAGAAAGGCAAAAGAAGGAGTAAGAATTAAGTAAACGAAATGAGTTCGAAAATTGAGCTCACAAACACACACACACAACACAAGAACAATGCGAAGAAGATACACGAGACCGACAGTAGGTTTTTCTGCATTCTTCTTGAATCTTCGCAACATCGTTACAGCTTGATTTCCATACAAAGCTTGAGCTGTGCCTGTGTGGCTGAACCACGGAGCGCAGAATTCTTTGTCGGCTTGAGTAAAAAAAATTACAAATAGAAGTGCCCAGAGGTCTTAGTTTTAGTTGGTCTCGTTGCTTTGGTTGTGATCCTTTCATCTAAACGTCGGGACTGTAAGCGGTGGAGCCTCCAGCCTTGGCAGTGAGCAAACTATAACGGTAAAACGTCGGGAACATCACTTGAAGGGTTAGCTGGTTCAGGCTCTTACCTATGAAGGGCTGCTACCATAGACACAATAGACAAAGGGCCGCGGGGCACATGCTCTACTCTATATATTTAATAGTAGAAAGATCTAACAGATAATATCCTAAGTCTAGGGTATTCCCCTATATCCCTTTAGTTACGTGGACTCTGCCATCATCACTGTGGCAAATTTCTATCAGACACGTTATACAACTAGCTACTGCATGCCGACGAGGCGCCGCTAGCCCTATCAGGAACAGCACCACACCATGTGGGAAGCATGCAGGAGCGAATAAAACGAGTCGCACGCCCTAGATGGGATAGAAAGTAGTCAAAAAAGATGGTACTGTCCTTACAAAGCTTTAACCGAGACTAAAACTAGCGATGAGGAGGCTCTGCAAGGTTCAACTGGCTCAGCTGGACACACCAACTGGGATGCTGAGAGTTGTTACGATTAAACAAAACCATCTTAAACGTGTCTCCATCGATCCTATATAGGCAAGTTCAAAAGTAGCAAGAACACTGGGGAGGCCTCTACTTGAGCCACACGAAAGTGACACCAAAGACGGCTAAGACAAGAGCCTAACTTTTCTCATGTCAACGGCAATAAGTTCCACGCAGTCCTATCCTCATCGTTCGACGGCTGCCAACTTCAGCAATAACAAAAACTTTGAAGGCAGCTAAAGCTGCCACGCAATCCCACGCCGAGATAACTCTGACGCTGAATGTTTGGCGTGAGATCATTCATACTAAGGTTTGTAAAATCTAACGAAAGTGATAGGAAACATGCGTCCAGTCCACACCCACTAGTCCCATAGGACCAGTCTACCCTACTAGTTGCAGTTAGAGAGCTTTGAGGCCTTTTCCAGTCGTCAGCGCTTACCACTACGCACAACCCGTGCTTCTTAGCTCGCAAAGCAACGTGTTAACAGAGAGACGTCAAAGAAGGTGTGAGAAAACTCTGCCTCTTTTGTAGTACTTGGTTAGCGAAGATTACCCTGTTTTCCCCTGCCCTTTTCGGAAAGGTTAAATCCAAGCTAAGTTAAGTTCATATGAATTTCCATATGTCAGAGGTTTGAGAAGAAAAGACCTCAGCTCCAATTAACCAAGTTCGTCATGGACACCGCAGAGAGCTGTGCCGTAATGTCTCTTACGAATCAGTACCCACTGGGACAGGTGGCACTCTGCGGGTTAGGGGCTAAAGAATTTACCCGAGGTAAGGCATACCTGTCGTAAGATGCAACTAAAATTCAAAAGTTCGCGCGACAATCGGGTTTTTATACCGGAACAACCCGGATTTTTTATCCGGCCAAGGACTGTCACTCCTGTAATGTTCCCCGAAAACCAATTCGGGGAATATTCTGCGGTTACAACAACAACAGGCGGATGATCCCAGTTCCGAAGTTTAATTCCAATAACGATTAGAAAATAACTTAAAGAAGGATTTCTCCAATTTAAGTCATAGCCGAGTATTTAGCTCGGATCCAGGTGAGCCCAACATCCGAAATTATAGGAAATTAATTCTAAAATAGTTTCTCTAATCGCTAACGCTCCTCCGAAGGGCATGTCAAGCGCTCCGAGTGCGCCTCCGACATGGAATAGGAAAATATTAAGACGCGCTACACAATTAGGAAGAGGATATCAGCGGAAACTGTGAGACTCAGCGAGGGATTTTGCCAGCCATGAACCATCGCTTCTTCGACACGCTCAGCGGAATTTCCGGTGATCAAAAGTTGACTATCTTTAAACAATTCTTTCTCTATTTCGACTTGAATACTTTCATTTTCTGAACTCACTTAGTCATCAGTGAATCCTTAACATCTTCCGAGAACAATAAATCTCTCTCTCTCTCTCCTATAGCATGAAAATTTAATTTAAGCCTCTTAAATCCTGACCGAATTGGCATTGTAAAATTGCCTCATTACAAGGAATTTCATTCATAAATGAGCCGCAAAACCGCAGGCTGAAAATTGCGCATCAAACCTTCATTCACACTTATGAACTGATGTGCGTAAGCACCAAAGCGAGTAACTTTCCCACAATCATTTTCGATTTCCTTCGACGCAGCCGTTCCGCAGACTACAAATGCGTTGTAGATTAGTGAGTAATCAGAGAATACGCCTAGTTTTGGTTTTCTTTTCCACTTTTCGCCTTTAGCATTGAGGTACATACATACCTATATATGGAGAGTTGATTCGAAGAAGAAGGTATCCACTAGACGCATAACAAAGGTAAATGAAAGGAGCACAGTTGATGGAGATGAGCATAGGCCAAGTTTAAACACCTTTATGATTGGGTAGGAGGAGACATGAAAGGAATGATATGAAATTAAAAACCTGTCACATCGTTAAACGTTAAAATAAAGCTATAATTTATAACACAAATCTTTCTTGGCGCTTTTTTTAAACTATTTTTTATTTAGTCGTATAAAATATATACATTTATTCCTCAACTCAAGAAAGCTCCGCTTGTACCAATTAGATTATGAATGTCTAAATGCGAGACCACTTGGCTGAGAACACAGAGTCAGCCAACAGCCAACATATTCTCATTAATGACATCTGCACGACCTTTAAAACCACTCCATCCATTGTCCGCTTCCAACGAAACAGCTCTCGTTAAGTGATATCGATGGAGAACATCTTCTCTCTTTCTATCAATTCTAAGCTTAGAGATCTTATCAGCCGAATAGGTTTCATACGCTGAGAAATCAATGTTTTTGTTGCCGGAGAGATATTGAACATGTGCAGTTCTTCTTTGGGAATCCATTGTTGATGGAGATTTATAATATAGATTTTTGACAATTTGGAACTATTTTTGAGACTCTTTTAAATTTATATTGTATTTATTTGCTTGTAAGTTTTGGAAGTCGAAGTTTAGGACGAATACAAAATCTTAAATTGTTTATGAACCCTTTATCTATTCTTTGTCGTCTTTCTATGGAGCTAGAACGAGATCTCCCACCTTTCTGCGCCGAACAACCGCCTAGTTGAGAGCTATTAAATAGCACAGCTTCGAACGAAGCCTCTTGAAACAGCACGGTTGGACACGCTCCTCTTCTAATACTCGTTGGATTGAAGAAAAAACAAAAACATAACACAAAAACAGTCCAAAAAGCAAAAACCCAAAATTTCAGTGACTAGTACCAGTCAAGCTCCTTTCTTAGATCGATTAACAATAATAGAAAGCTATGTTTAAACGTTAATAGCGAAACCGAGACCGTCATAACCCATCAATACCAACAGCGAAAGGGCATGTTAAGCAAGATTTCCTGGAATACTCCTAGATCTGGTGCAGTTGGTACTGGAATGTAAGCTGCAGCGTTGAGTACCAATGAAGAAGGTCCTGCTGGGACCTTTTTCTCCATCACGGCTTTCACTAAAACTGATGATCACCAAAACCCAAAACCGAAGCAAAAGGCTAGCCGTGTGGAGCTGAGGACTTACACTGCGATGAATAACTTAATTAGTAAAGCAAGCAGCAGCGAAATCAGTGAAATCTAATAAAGGTAATCCAATGTTTTACTATGCAACCACAGGTGGCTAAGAAATAAGACAAATCTACAAAGGTATCTTCTTTGAAATATTCCATTATAACCGAGAGCCTTTAGAGCCCAATGATAAGTTAAAGGGGGTTACCGTGTAGGTATTTTTAGATAATCCAAGAACACCGCTTGCAGTGAGGAATATCAAAAACCCCCTGCGGGTTAAGGGTTCAAGAATTTACCTGCGGTAAGGGGCGACTAAAATCCAATTGTTCCCGCGACAATCGGGCCTTTATACCGGAACTACCCGGATTTTTTATCCGGCCGAGGACAGTCACTCCCGCAACATTCCCAAAAAATTACTTTGAGGAATATTTTTGCGGATACAACAACAACAGGAATATCAAAATGGTGGTGTGCGATAACAAAAGTTCGAATTAAAAAGGTCAGGAAAGCTATTCTCATTAAAATAATTTGTAATTTCATTCGTGCTGGTAGGCAGAGAGACTGGGGTACCATCAAATAACTTCTCAACAGTTGTAGAGTAGATCAAGAACCGTACTTTCTAATCGAATGACCCGATGTTTGACGCAAGGTCCCTGAAGGCAGCAAACATGAGAAACTTGAGCGAGCTAGCGAGAGCAAAGAAACGCCTATTTGAAGAAGCTCCGTACATTGGTTTAACTAGAGGTTGGAAACTTCAGGGCTCCTAATCGTCAACACAATTGGTTCATATTACTTCCTAAATCAATTGATGCCCAACGAACACTTTGACCCTACCCTTGCGGACAGCTGACCATCGACAAATGCCTTCAAAACTCTACTGACAACACTTAACCAGCTTACAACATGCTCTTCCAAAAGAGTGTCCAGAATTGATCAATAGAAAAGGTCTTGTGCCTCATCATGACCACGCCAGACCATGTACTGGTACATACATCTTTGATGACTAGGCAAGAATTAACGGAGTCCGCAACTTGTACCATCTGAATATCATATATTTCGGTAATTATAGTGGCCATGGGTGACTGAGCGAGCGATCTATCCACGCTAATATGTCTACGATCTCAACTACAATATTCAGTCCAACATTGAAAGCGGGTCCGTCATTATTTGGGCTTAGTGGTAATCAAACCTTCAGAGCAACGCTATAGAAGCAATTATTCTGACCGGACCTTTTAAAGGTAAAGACATCCTCATTTATCGAATCCCTATCATTCCATCCGATACTACATCAATACAGTTCAAGTAACTACGTTTTCCGGTATTTTTTGACATTTCATCATGGAAAGGCTTACGCCTTAAAAATCGTTCAACTTTATTGTTATTGGCAACACTATCACCCATCTTTAGACCGAGCATTCATTATTGGATAATATTCGACCGAAGAGCCCACATCCAGCAGGTAGTGAAGAAAATATAGCGCCCGTAGCTGAGAGTGTACGCGTAGACTGTGGAGAGAGTCGATTGTGCGCCGTTCGCGGCTACTCGGGCTGACGTATGGAAAGACTTGGCGCATTTTACATCGAGATCTTAAATTGAAAACGTACAAAATACAGCTTGTGCGCCAGAACTGAAACCGCACGACCTTCCCAAGCGACATCGCTTCGCTCTCTGGGCTCTTGGAAATTCTCAAGAAGAACCGACGTTTTCGGGCCAAATTTTATTCAGCGATGAGGCCCATTTCTGACTCAATGGGTGTTTAAACAAGCAAAATAGCCGCATTTGGGACGAAGAGCAGCCTGAAGAGATTCAAGAGCTGCCATTTCATCCAGAAAAAAAACAAGGGTTTGATGTGGTTTGTGGGCAACTGGAATCATCAGTCCATATTTGTTCAAAAGTAATGCCAGTGAGAACGTAACTGTCACCTATGACAACCGAGTATTTGATGCCTGAAATTGAAGCTCGTGATCTCGTGGACACTTGGTTTCAACAAGACGACACCACTTTGCACACATCGCATCAATCAGTGGATTTACTTAGAGAACACTTCGGTAGATAATTTCACGTTTTGGGCCGTTCGATTGGCCACCAAGATCTTGTGATATCACAACGTTAGACTCTTTCCTGTGGGAATATGTAAAGTTTAAGGTCTACGCGTACAATCCAGCTTCGATTTAGGTCTTGGAGCAAAACATCACGCGTGTCGCTCGTCAGTTACCAGTCGAAATGGTCGAACGAGTCATCGTAAATTGGACTCAACCGATGGACCAGCTGAGAAATAGCAGCTGCCAACATTTGAAAGAGATAATCTTCAAAAAAATAAATGCCAAATATTGTTCTTTCGAATGATAATAAACATTTCCCATTAAATTTGAATTTTCAGTGTTTTTTCCTTAAAAAAGTAGAGCATCTCAAAATGTATCACCCTCTACATACTATTAGTTATTATTTAATTATGACGCCAACTTTTCCCACCGCCACCACTGTAACCACCCAACAAGCTCCAACTCATTTACCGGCATTTTGCTCCAACTCAAAGCCGCTCAAACCACACAACAACTGCATGCGACAAACAAACCAACGCACCAACGAACGAACATAAACAACAAACATGTTCGAAACGAACTACCAACCGGATGTTCGAAGCCATTTGCAACGAACATTTCCCAACAATGGCTCGTGTACGATTTTCAAATACTAAACGTAAACGAGTTGTCGGAGCGTTTGGACGTGTGCACATCCGCAGTAGCGCAGTTTTGAACGAAAGTAGGAATACAAATATATGGTACATACATATGTACAAAAAAAAAACAAAAGCAAAAGATACCGCGAAATAAAAAGAGCCAATAGGCAAAGTGTTGCAAAAGCGCAAAGTTTATAATTAAAAGCAAATTCAAATACAAAATAACAAAAAAAATTCTTGTAAAAATAAATCAAATAAAATCGCACGCCGTATCGATATATAAAATATATTGCACACATACGTCTGTATGTACTCGTATAGGTATATACGTACGCCTGTGTAAGCGAAAAAACACGAAGTGGTGAAACTAATAATAATAGCAACAGCAATAGCAATAAAAAGTAAGAATAAGAAAGAGCACAGTGAGCAACACAGCGTCTGCGGCTAATGACGAGTGTATGTATGTACATACATACTCGTATGTATGTTTGTGTGTGCTTGAAAGTCTACATATATTAAATAATTGTAAAAGCAAAAATTAATCAATTATTACTTGTGCCAAAGAGTACAGAGTTCAAATTGAGTGGAAAATTAAATAAATATTTGAAAAAGCAACAACAACAACAAAGAGTTCTTGCAAAAAGTGTCTACATAATTGGAGACTTTTTTTTTCAAACAAAGTATCTTCTGTGGCTTAACCAACTGCTGTGTGTGGTTTAATGTGTGATTTTGATTTTTCAAGTGTCTTCACAACACAAACTGTCTTCTAAAGGATTATGTCACCACTAGCCCAACAGAAGCTTGTAGTGTTTTTGTGAGCGTTCAAAAAAAAGAAAAGAAAAGGGGTGTAAAGATTTATATGCCGTAAAAAGGTACAAAATACGCAGAGAAGATTAAGAGATTGTCGGTTAGGCGCAACTAAAAGTAGAAGCAGAACAACAACGCAGCGCGCCTACGCACTAAAGCTATTGACAACAAGCAGAAAGCATAAAAGAAACTAATTTTAGTGAAGAAGCTGTGCGTGTTATTGAATTCTTCGCACACTAAAAGCGTGTCTTTGACATAAAAACGTAAAAAACATAGAAATCAACCAATAAGTCAACGTAAAAAGAAAAGTTCACGCTCAGATAAAATTAAATCTAACATTTGGATTCCATAAGCGTTCCTCTTAATGTCTAATTTCGCACATTAACTACGCCAACACACAAGCACAGTCACACATAAAGCTAAGTGGCGTGTGGAGTATCTAAGAGCCGGCACACGGACCGAGTACAAGAAAAACGTGTAGTAGACCAAACAAAGAAGAGTATATATACATATGGTATATATAAAGAAAATAAAAGAATTAGTGCAAAAGAAGCAGCGAAAAGTAGTATCAAGTGAAATAAGTTAAAAGCCTCCTCCCCGCTTGTTCGCTGTGTGTGTTGTGTTTGCCGTTCATACGCTCGAGCAGACGTCAGCAGTCACGCGTCGCGTCGCGTCGTATCGCTAACTTCACCTGTATCTCCACCAACTCGTCCTCCTTTGTAGCTACGTGTGAGTTTTTTGTTTTTTGTTTTGCTTTTAGTATCTTTTGCGCTTCTTGGGTCTTCAACGGGTTTTGCGTTGTCGATAACGTCGCGTAATAAATACATATATTTTATTGTCTCTCGCTCAGTGGACAGACGTTAGTTTTGTGCAAATTAAATTACAATAGAAGTATGTAAATACATACACGTGTATGTGTGTGTGTGTATGTATTTTAAGCTAAAAGCAGTGCGGTGCTAAATGTTGTTGTTTGCTCAATTGGTCGTGCAAGATTAGCGCGCCAAATCGGTTACATAGCAGTTTAGTGGTTTCCGAGGTCAGTTGTGTGGCACGCACTGTGAAACGCATAAATAAAATCTCGCACGAGACGAAACACACGGCAAAGAACTCGGTCGAAACTGCGCAGGTAGACAAAATTAAGTTAAAAAATTTGTAAAAAATCCCATAAATTATATAATAGTAAACCAAAAAGAAATCTCAGTGTCTCTAAGTACATAGATTTCCTATATAACCTTCAAAAAAAAATCAACAAAAAATCACTGCGTTCTTCAGACAACAAGCCCCTACCCACTGCACGCTCGCTCCCACCAGCTAAGTGGCTGTTTTATGTGCTATTTTTAGTCTGCTCTCGGTATATTGACAAGCGTGTACGGAAGCGTTTTCGCTCAACTGTGTGTCACTATCCCAAGGCAGTAGAGTCAGTCGCAGGCGGTGTGTGCGTTGCGGTCGTAACCAAAATAGCAGGCAAACAGCTGTTCAAGTGTAATAATAAAAAACAAAAACAAAACAAAAAAAATAAATAACAACAAAAAGTGTGCAGCGTCTAAAAATAACGGCTAGTGGATTGTTCTGAAAGCATAGAAAATAATATTAAAAAATAAAAATAAATAAAAAAAAAATAAAAGTTTCAAAGCCAAAAAAATAGCTTGGCGACAATTTGTGTTATATTGTAAACGAGAAAAAAGTGTTGAAAAACAACAACAACACGCCTGCTGTGTCATTTATCATTAAATTAAAATTTTCTGTGTTGAGCTAAAGCGCTTAAGCGCCACGTGCAACCGTTTGTGGCAAGCAGTAATTTACGAATTTGTCGTTTTTCGAAAATATATATATATATTTTTTTTTTTTTTGATAAAATTGAAACACAAATTATTGTTGTAAAAATATAAAATATTCACTTTTCTACAAAACCGTTAGTAAAATTTAAAGTGCTTTTTTGTGTAATTAATTAAGAAAAAAAAAAATATTTGAAAAATAAATCCAACTAATTGGCTAGCAACGCGTTAAAGCCATAAATATTGTTACTAAACCGGTTATTTTATTTTATATATTTTTTTTTGTTGTTATTATTTTTACAGTTTTATGTTATAGATTTCAGCGCTAGTGGCACAGAGAGAGCGAAAAAAAAAAAAACAAAACAAAACAAAGTTTGTAGTGATTTGTTAATTATTTGCATAGTGAAATATCAAAGGCTTGTTGCCGACAACAAGTAATTACAATAACAACAACTAAATAATTTATATAAAAGCAAAAATAAAAAATAAAAAAACTAAATAAAAACCGCTGTGAGAACCATTTCGCTACAAAGCAGCAATAAATCGTAACGAATCGACAATAACAACGCCACAAAAAAAGGTTGAACTCCATTTTTAAATAAACAAAAACAAAAGTGCGAAAACAAAACGTAATAATGGCCAACTCCGCCAAAATTATTGTTGGCAATCGAAATGCCACAGCATCAGCGCCAACAGCAGCAGCAGCAACAACAAACAATAAACAATACCGTCAGCAACATTCACCACCACTACTACTACTACTATTCACGCTCATGCAACTCTGCCTTGCCCTTTTGGTGGCAAGCAGTTGTTTGACATTGCCAGCGGCGGCCAATGCGAAACATCTCGATGGTGTACATCATTTTCATGCACACCACGAACACCAACAACAACTGCAACAACAACACGAGCATGGACATCACAGACGCCGCTTGCAACGCGATTCGACCAGTAAAATTTTAAATACACGCGAACAATGCAACAACGTCCGGGATTATTTCGAATCGATCGACATTAAGCTGGGCAATGGCAACTTTGAGGAAAAAGGTAAGTGTGCGAAATGTGGAAAATGGAGAAGAAGAAAAAAGTTAGCGGGTAGGGATTATATATTTTAAGTGGTAAAGCCAAGCAAGGAAGCTCTTCCACTTAGCAAGTAAGCCAGTAAGGCAGTAAGTGGGTGAGTGAATGAGTGAATGAGTCAGAGAGTGAGTGAGTTTCTGTGCTCAGCGAAAGCGGAAAGTACTTTTTACCTTTTATCGCTGCATTCGTTGCGAAAAACTTTTGCTAATGGCATGAAATGCCTCAGGCGACAAGTGTACGTACGTACGGTAATTGGTGGCGCATTTGACGGGGGTGTACCGTTAAAGCGCATTTAAGATAATGTCAATGAAAAGTTTTCACTTCGAAAGTTAAGTTGCAAAGATTAAGTCAGAAAAACAGCGAAGTAAGCAAAAGAAACCAGTTCAAAAGATCAAAAATAAAGGCGAACGGCTTAAAAAGCGGTAACAAATGAAGCGTGCAACATTGAAGAGGAATTAACAGAAATTATGGTGGCCGAAAATGAATAAAAGAAAATTTAACTTTATAAAAAAATTAAATTAAGCAAAAAAAAATTATAATAAAAATAAAATGAAACAAAAAAATTAAATAAAACAAAATAAGATAAAATATGATAAAAAAATAAAAACAAATATAAAAAAATGAAATAAAAAAATTAAATATAAAAATTAAATAAAATATAAAAATAAAATAAATATAAAATGATAATAAAAAAAATATAAAAAAATTTAAAAAAAATGTAATGAAAAAAAATATAAAAATCAAATGAAACACAAAAAAATAAAACAAAATAAGATAAAATAAAATAAAATTAATCAAAAAAAAATTTTTTTTTTAAATTTAATAAATAAATAAAAAATTAACTTAAAAAATAAAATAATATAAAAAAACAAAATAATTAAAAAAAAATTAAAATAAAATGAAATAAAATAAAGTAAACTGAAAAGAAATAAAGGAATGCAAAATAAAATAAAATAATTTAAATGAAGTAAAATAAAATTAAATAAAAAATAAAAAAAAATTGATTCAAAACTCGAATGAAATAAAAATAAATAAATTAAGAGAAATAAAACACAAAATGAAATGAAAATAATTACAATTAATATAGATTAAATAAAAAAATAACTAAAAATGTAAATAAAGAAAATTTAATTGAATTGAAGAAATTAAGACAAATAAAAAAAAAATAAAATAAAAAATACATAAATAAAACAATGAAAAAAAAATAATAAATTATAATTAATTCAAAACTCAAATGACATAAAAATAAATAAATTAAGAGAAATAAAATATAAAATGAACAGAAATTAATTACAATAAATATAGATTAAGTAATATATTTAAATAAAAAAATTTATAAGAATTGATTAATAAATTGTTAAAAAAGAAATTAAAAAAATATAAATATAATTTAAAATTGAATAAAAAAAAACATTAACTAAACAATGTAAATAAAGAAAATTTAATTGAATTGAAGAAATTAAGATAAATAAAAGAATAAAATAAATAAAAATATACATGAATAAAAAAATGAAAAAATAAAATAAAAAAGCATAAAATTCATTAAAAAATGAAATAAAGCAAAAAGTAAATAATTTATAATAAAATTAAATGAAGTCAAATAAAATTAAATAAAAAATAAAGAAAATAAAAGAACTTAATTCAAAAGTGTAATGAAAAACAAATAAATAAATTAAGAAAAATAAAATGAAATTAATACAATAATTAAAGAGTAAGTAAAATATTAAATAAAAAATTTTAAAAATATAAACACAATAAATTATTTTTAAAACTTATTTTAAAATTAAAAAACATTAAATTGAATTGAAGAAATTAAGAAAAATAAAAATATTAAGCAAATAACAATATATATGAAACAATAAAAAATAATATAAAACAAAGTTAGATAAAATATAATAAAATAAATAAAAATAATAATAATATAAATAAAATTAAATTAAATTAAATTAAGTAAAATTAAATGAAATTAAATAAAATAAAAAATAAATAAACTAATATAAAATATATTGAAATAAAATGAAAATGGACCGCGAATGAATTCCTCCGCTGCCCCGACGTAACTTTGAGTTTCTCCAGATTAGATAAGCTACATTTAGTGTGAGTGTTAAAAATTAATTAAATTAAAATTCAGTAAAAAAATTATAATAAAATTAAAAAATTATATAAAAGGTTAAAAGTAAAATAAAAAATGAAACTAAATTAAAATATATTAAATTAATAATTAATAATATATCCTTAAATAAATAAATTAGTTAACTAAAAATTAAATTCAAAATTATTGAGTACTTTAATAAATAAAATTAACTAAAATTAATAAAAATATAATAAAAGATAAAATTAATGTAAAACAATAAATTAAAAACAAAAAGTTTAAATTCAAATAAAATAATAAAAATAAAATAAACGAAAATGAAACATAATAAAATACAATAAAATAATATAAAAAATAAAACTAAAAATAATAATGATACATTAAAAAAATGGATAAACTTGAATAAATGAACATAAAATATATTTCTTTTAAATTAAACTAAATAGGAAAAAAATCAAATAAGATGAAAGATATATAATACAAAATTTAATAAAAAAAATAAAATACAATAAAATAAAAAATTAAAATACAGATAAAAAATAAATATATTAAAAAATAAACGAAAAAATACTTTACGTTAAATTAAAATAAAATATGAAAAAAAATACAAATTCAGAAAAATAAATATTTAACCAAATTCTTAAAATTTTATAAAACTCGTTAAATTAATTGCAAAGCTACAATTCCATTACCATTTGTATAATTTCACAACGCACAAAATCACAAAGGGATCATGCAAAAAAAAAAAGCAAAAAAGGGAATCAAAAGCATTCAAAAGGAAGCATATATGTATGTATGTACATATGTATGTAAAATAAGGGAAACTGAAAAAAAAAAAAAAATAATAATTATAAAACTCAAAACTGGTTACGCTTCAACGCATGCACTTCAAAACGCCAAAGCGTCGTAAAGTAAACTCGCTCGCTCTTGTGGCAAGTCGCAAAGGCAAGGCAGTTTTGTGAGTTTTTAATAAATTGTTAAAAAAAAAACAACAAACAAGCGGGTAAGCAACAGTGTTTGTGTGATGTGCGCGCGGGTGGTGTTTGTTTGTGAACTCGAAAGAGTCACCTTTGTGGTGTGGAGTGTAACGAAACACTCACGCTAAAGGTTGCTGGCGACAGTTGGTGAGGAGTAGAGGAAACAACAGTGCACTTTGAGTTGCTTTAAGTGCAGAGGCTTTGTGTTTAACGTTAAAAATTCTCCATTAAATTTGGTTATCCATTAATACTGCTGCTTTTGGTTGAACAATTAGTGAGGTTATGAAGGATATGAGTAGTTGTTACTCATAGATTTCGTTAGAAGTTTAAGACGATGAATTTCCTTTTTCTTTGAAAAGTATAAAATATAAAATGATAACCTCGTGAAGTAACAACTGCTAATTGCTAGAATCCCTTAAATCGGAAAATTCTACCTAAATAATTAATGCAAATTTTTTTTGTACGAAAGCTCTCGGATACCTTACTGAACTGCATTATTATATCATTAAGCTTGTATATAAACCCACTTTGTTACTTTTCTATGACCTTTCCACTAATGATTTGCTTTTTCTCTTACAACACACTTCAACTTACGGCATACCGACATACAAACTTATTCTTGCCACTTCAATAATCACTTACTTATTCTTCTTAACTACTGCCAGTCCTTCATTTTCTCATTTCAATCTTCATACTTACGTACAAACAAATTTCTTAAGTCCTCACAAACAAGGTCAACAGCTAAATACAAGCGCACAACACAACCTGACATACAACATGCATACATACATACATACATCTCAACTTCACTTCAGATTGCGCTAGGCACTTAAAACTTTCGTCAAGGATATAAAAAAATGTCCTTGTAGAAAGTGAAAAAAGTGAAATAACAAATTGTGTTTCGATTGTTAAAGCTAAAAAGCAAAAGAAGGGTCCTAAAAAAGAAGTAAAACAAACAAACCAAGCAGGGAAATTTCGGAAAGTCAAGTAAAAGTTGTTAAACTTCGATAAAATTTGTCATTGATGTCAATTGTTAGTGTGTATTTTATTGTTGCTTTTGGTGGTTTTTGTTTTCTATCGCATTGCTTTTTACACAATTCAATATTATCACAAGCACACACCCACACACTTGTTTTACGCTAGATTCATTGCGAAGGTCAGGACACAGGACAAGCCGATTGGCGATTAGAAAAACACTAAGAAATACTGGATAAAAAGAGGAGAGAAATGTTAAAAAAAAAAATAAAAAATTAATCGAAGCAAAATTAAGCAGAATAAAATAAAATTAAATTAAATTAACTCAAATCAAATAAAATAAATGAAATAAAATAAAACAAAAAAGATAAATAAAATGAAATAAAAAAAATAAATAAATTAAAATAAAATAAAATAAAGTAAAATAAAATAAAATAAAATAAAATAAAATATAATAAAATAAAATAATTTAATAAAATTCAATACATTAAAAAAATAATATTAAATAAAAATTAATTAAAGAAATAAATGAAATCAAAATCAAGTTAAACTAAATTAAATTAAATTTAATTAAACTAAGCTTAATTATATTAAAAAAATTAAATTAAATTAAATAAAACAAAAAAAGTCAAAAAAATAAAATCAAATAAAGTAAACTAAAATAAAATAAATTAAAATAAAAACAAATAAATAAAACAAAATAAAATAAAACAAAATAAAATAAAATCATATAAAGTAAACTAAAAAAAAATAAAATAAAATAAAATAAACGAATTACAATAAAATAAAATAAAATAAAAGAGAATAAAATAAAATAAAATAAAAGAGAATAAAATAAAATAAAATAAAAGAGAATAAAATAAAATAAAATAAAATAAAATAAAATAAAATAAAATAAAATAAAATAAAATAAAATAAAATAAAATAAAATAAAATAAATAAAATAAAATAAAATAAAATAAAATAAAATAAAATAAAATAAAATAAAATAAAATAAAATAAAATAAAATAAAATAAAATAAAATAAAATAAAATAAAATAAAATAAAATAAAATAAAATAAAATAAAATAAAATAAAATAAAATAAAATAAAATAAAATAAAATAAAATAAAATAAAATAAAATAAAATAAAATAAAATAAAATAAAATAAAATAAAATAAAATAAAATAAAATAAAATAAAATAAAATAAAATAAAATAAAATAAAATAAAATAAAATAAAATAAAATAAAATAAAATAAAATAAAATAAAATAAAATAAAATAAAATAAAATAAAATAAAATAAAATAAAATAAAATAAAATAAAATAAAATAAAATAAAATAAAATAAAATAAAATAAAATAAAATAAAATAAAATAAAATAAAATAAAATAAAATAAAATAAAATAAAATAAAATAAAATAAAATAAAATAAAATAAAATAAAATAAAATAAAATAAAATAAAATAAAATAAAATAAAATAAAATAAAATAAAATAAAATAAAATAAAATAAAAAAATAAAATAAAATAAAATAAAATAAAATAAAATAAAATAAAAAAATAAAATAAAATAAAATAAAATAAAAAAATAAAATAAAATAAAATAAAATAAAATAAAATAAAATAAAATAAAAAAAAAACAAAATAAAATAAAATAAAATAAAATAAATTAAAATTAATTAAAATAAAATAAAATAAAATAAAATAAAATAAAATAAAATAAAATAAAATAAAATAAAATAAAATAAAATAAAATAAAATAAAATAAAATAAAATAAAATAAAATAAAATAAAATAAAATAAAATAAAATAAAATAAAATAAAATAAAATAAAATAAAATAAAATAAAATAAAATAAAATAAAATAAAATAAAATAAAATAAAATAAAATAAAATAAAATAAAATAAAATAAAATAAAATAAAATAAAATAAAATAAAATAAAATAAAATAAAAAGGAATTAAAAAAAAAAAGTAAATTAAATTTAAATCAACTAAAATAAAAAAGAAAATAAAATAATACTTAAATAATAAATTTAAATAAATAGAAATAAACTAAAATGAAAGAAAACCAATCAAAATTGATTTTAAATAAAATAAAATAAACCAAATGAAAATTAAATGAATCGAAATAAGATAAAATAATAAACCAAATAAAATTAAAAAATTAAATCAATTAAAAAAAAATAAGTTAAAATTTGTATGAAATAAAATAAAATAAGCCCGATTATTTATCGATATCTCTGAAATTCTTTTAATTCGCTCGCATTAGAAATTAACGATCCTTAAGTAGTTAATAAATTTTTAACTACCCGCACATGTTGTATAAACTGCAAGTGTGTACTTTAGCTAACAAACGAAATTTCCATGAACCTATTGAATTATTCACGATTTATATGGCATTCGTTGCCTCGGAAATGTTTGACGCCAGCGCTAATGAAAAAGTCACATGCCAGCGCACTGACAAGCTGGAAAACGTGTGCTTGCGATAATCCGAATGGCTGTCGAGACAAAGTGGCAAGTGGATAAATAAAAAAACAAAAGGCGGCAAAATTTGTGGAGAGTAAAGAAAAATATATAAAAGCTGAAGGAATCAAACAAAAATAAAGGTGAATAAATGAAATAATAAATATATGGGGGAAAAAATCAAAAACCAAAAAAAAAAAAATTAAATAAATAAAAACAGCAAAAAAAATTATGCAAAAATGCAGAAGGTAGGTATGATGAAAACAAGACAACAGACGGATGGACACGTTGACTGTGTGACAGACTTTCTAATAATTGAATGTGCATAAATTATATTAATTTGCAGCGGCATGACTACAATGTTTAGATTTTCAGTTAATTAGTGATTTATGGTATAATATATATATGTACTTAAATTTAATTAGTTTATGTGTGCATATACTATTTTGATGGGGAGTGAATTAAAGCGAATATTTCAGTTATGCTTTCTTTATAAAAAATATGACATTTATTAAAGATAAATAAAATGTAATTAAATAAACATAAAGTAAATTTTTTTTAAGAGATATTATAAAAAATATAATGTAATAAAATTTTTTAAATATCTATTAAATATTTGATTAAATCTATTTATAAAGCAAATTTCTGTAATAAAATACAGAAATGCGTACGTACATATATCTTAGGAAAATCTTTACCTTTTACTCGTCATACCTCGGCCCAATGCAAAGTCAGCAAAAGTCTGGAGAGTAAAATTCACGAAAACAAAACTTTTTCTACAAAGTGAGTTTGCAACATTTATCGATTATGTGGCATGAATGATGGATGGCGTAGCATGAAAATCCATTACATGTGTACATATCGAACTAACTACAAGCTAAACCAATTCACATCCATATCTATACGAGTATGTGCAAATTATGTAGTCAAGAAGGTGTCAGAACTACTAAAAAAAAATAGCTAATGTGAAAAACCATATCTAAATAAGGAATAACCACAAAAATCGCTTTATCTGCATTTCGAAAAACAAAAAAAAAAAAAAAAAAAAATGTAAGAAATTCGAAACCGTAAATATGATGTATAAATATTTATTCGCTAATGCTTTGCAAATTAGTTGCAGCAGCGAAACGGTGTTCACCGATTTACCGCAACATATTCATCTATTAACATACGGATTTAAACACATATCTTTGCAACTTAAAGTAAATGTGTGATAACAACTTGCATTGTAGGAAAAACTGTATAAAAAATTAATAAAAATAATATAAAAATATATACGTATGTTATGTAGAAAAACCCAAAATTATTTATTATTAAAAAGTCTTTTTCTTAGTTCCACTTAGGTTCGTTGACTGAGAGATCTATTTGTTCCGCTCGTTCAATTTATTGGTCGCGAAAACAAAAAATTCTTTTCATTATATGATTTTTTATAACTTTCTCAATACTTAAACTTTGTCCTACAGGGTAGTCATTTGCTGCTTGTCGTGAGTTCGTTGAATCGTGTTCGTGTTCGTGTTATATTTCATTTATCTGGCTAAAGCTGTCAAATATTTGAGATTAATGAATAATTTTCTGCTTGTACAACTAAGTAACTCATATCTGACTGTCGGCCAAAAATGCAACACGCCAATCTAAACCGTTAAACCTAATGTACAATAAAAGATATGTGAAACACGCTCGAACTCACTGATGTTGGCTTAATAAGAAAGGTGTGGATTAAAAAAAAAACATTTAAGATCAATAAAAAAATTGAAAAAGTGCCAAAAAAGGCAATGGGAATATTGTTGTTATAAAAATAAAACAAATAAAAATAAAAATAAAAATATGAAAACTACAAGCTAAAGTAAAACTACAAATTATTAAAAAAAATAAAAAAACAAATAAATAAAATAAGATAAAATAATATGAAATTAAATAAAAGACATAAAAATAAAATAAAAAGAGATAAGATAAAATAAAATAACTTAATTGAAAAAAAAAATAAAATTATATGAAATAAAACAAATTATCTTAAAATAAAATAAATACCATAAAATAAAAAATATGTAAAATAAAATAAAATAAAATAAGAAAATACATCAAATAAAGTAAAATAAACAAAACAAAATAAAATAATATAAAATTAGATTGAATTAAAGTGATTTAAAGTAAATTAAATTAAATTAAATTATATTAAATTAAATTAAATTAAATAAAACAAAATAAAATAAAATAAGGAACTAAATAAAATTAAGGTAAATAATTTAAACTTAAATTAAATTAGATTAAATAAAATAAAATAAACAAAAATAAAAAAATAAAAAAAAAAATTAAATTAAAAAAAATAAAATAAAACAAAACAAAATAAATAAAATAAAATTAAATTAAAGAAAATGAAATAAAATAAAACAATATAAAATAAAATGAAATTAAATTAAATAATAACATAAAATGAAATAAATTTAAATCAAATAAATCAAAATAAAAGAAAAAACTATACATTAAATAAAAAATTAAATAATATTAAAAAAATGAAAATACAATAAAATAAAATGATGAAATGAAATAAAACAAAAAAAATAAATAAAAATTATTTATTAAATCCAAAAAATTAAAAAAATAAAATAATATATAAAAATACAATAAAATAAATCGAACAAATAAAATAAGAACAAAAAAAATGAAATAAAAAATAAAATAAACAAAACTGAAATTAAATAAATTAAATCCAATTAAATTAAATCAAAATAAAAAACAATAGTAAATAAGAAATAAAAAAAATTGAAAAAATAAAAAATTAAAATACTTAAATAATTATATTTAAAATGAACGAAAATTTACTAAAATAAAATGAATCAAAATTAAATAAATTGAATAAATTGAAAAAATGATAATAAAAATATTTAATAATAATATATATTTTTAAAAAAAATAATAAAACAGAAAAAATTAGAAAGGACTGAAGACATAAACATATATATCATTTATTTTATTAATGATATTAAAAATAAAATTAAAAAATTTAATAAGTTATAATACAAAAATTGTATCACATAAAACGAAATAAAATAAAATTTGTAAAAAATAGAAATTAAATTTAAATGAATAATAAAATAAAATAAAAATTTAAATAAAATATAGGTAAGGTTAAGTTGAAGTGTTACTGTGGATGTGGGAGCATCAATACACTTAGGCCACTGTAGGCCCATTGTGATACGATGATGTTTACCCGATCACTGAGTTTCACTATTTTCCCGTCGATCACTTTACCAATTTCATTAGTTAATTTAGCTTAATGTTTGCTAACTTATGTATATACCATAAATCATTAATGAAAGCAGCTCTTGCTCCTCATCATTTATACAAGTTCTACAGCATCTTCTAAAGTGAACTCCTAGTCTCGCTGCATGTCGTTCTATCACAGATGTTCTTCTTTTGAATGATAGTATTTTCCAGTCCCCTTTCTGCCAAGCTTGTCTACAAATTCTGCAAATAGCATTGTGGCTCCATCTAAATTTGAGCTGCTCATAAGTAAAGTCCCTGAAAAGCAGTTTGCATATCGCAAAAGTCTTCTACTGTGTTTTATGTCGGAAAGAATCTTTTTTTTCGGTCCTAACCTGGCAAGTTCGTCTGCCGTACATTTGCCTCTATGTTCTCTCTATGTTCCCTCTATTTTCAACAAACATTTCGCAATTAAACCCTAAGTACAAAATTCTTAAAATGAGGTTAGGTACATTGTATGTTACTATTTTCTCAGTTGTACTTCCCCAATACCTGCTGTCATAATTTAGTTAGTTTTATCAGCGATTTTCATGCATTCAACTTATCTATTCACGTCGGTTACGGAATTTCCAAACAAAATAATAGTACGAATCAATGCACGCACTGGCTGTTGCCTTATCTGCTTTCTTACCTGCTTATTCTGTCCTATGTTTGCCACCCTTGCTTTGGCGAACTATTCTCCTCTAACAGCTCTTTCTGTTCATTTGTTTTTGTTCGCAGGTATCAAAAGGTTCCTACGCAATTGTTTATCCAATGATTGGCAGTTGAGATGTGTGTAGTCCCATTGACTCGGTGGCTCCAGTTGGTGTCAAAAACTTTTCCAATCCATTTGACTGATGTGTTTCTTTTTATTCCAATTCCCTTTTCAATTTTCCTTCTTTCAGTACATGTACTTATCTTACTTATCTCTACAAGTCAAGGTCACCCTATCAATTCATCAATTGTAATTATTTTGTAGTTTCTACCATCTGATGTGTCAGCTGAATTATTGACGGTTGATGAAATTAAAATGCATGAGTTAGATTATAAGTCGTGCTATGTTGACCTTTGTTTTGTAGATTTTGATACAATTCGAAGGAAAGAAAGAGGTCAAGGCAAATTAAATAAGTTAGATTCCTGATAGTGCCGGCAACAGATTATATGTATATGAACCCCTATAATGTTTTTTCTTTAAATCTATTCTCAGCCCTGGTTGAACCAGCAAACCTCGGCTCAGAAAAGTTAGAACATACAGGTTTTACCATGAAAATATTCGAAAATGTCATATCTGGGTAATGTCACGAAACGAAAAAGTATAGTTTAGGCCAACTACCGTGGCTTTTTGAACCAAGACTTATTTGTGCTTTAACATCTTCTATGGCATTCCCGATGTGTCAAATACTCAGTAGAAGATTTGCAATTTACGAAATGATTAAGTATAAGTTTCGGGTGAAATAACTCGTCTTCCCGTTAGTTTGTAGATCAATTTATGTAGCGAGATAGAGTTTGATAACGTGTTCGCTATCGAAGAGAGTATTGCTGCTATAGGTCAAAGTGGGTTTGCACTTCTTTACGTAAGAGTTATGATAAGACCCTCTACATAAAGGCTTGTAAAGCCCTTTTGGTTCAACAACTGAAGCCTCACGACCACGACCGATACGATTTCGCTTTGCTCAATGCGCTGAAGATTACTTGGTAACAATGGAAAGTCCAATGCATTCTCGCCGAGGAACAGTTCGGTATTAATGTGGATGCGGTCAGGCCATTGGTCCATTGGTCGAAAAACACATAATTAGCTGAAACGGCAATGTCCACTAGCCGCCTCGCAGCTGTGATTTATTCCCTTGTACTATTTTTTTAAATAAACATATACACCGATCATCCAGAGACGATTTAGGAATTGAAACCCGAAATTTGAGCAAGCATTTGCAGCCATAGAGGTCCACACCATCGAAAATGTGTTTAAAAAATTAGTGGATAGAATGTGATTTTTTTCTCCGTCTTTTTTATAGCAATTCTCGGGTCCACCCGTTGATACAAAAAATTAAAATTCGCTGTGGAATTTAAGTTTCTCTTGCTTTGATTCTTCTATTTATCATGTGCCATCTCATGGAATATAGATTTTTTCTCATTTATTTTCTGATGCAATATTCCTCGATTCGACTCTCCCATTATTTATCTGAGAAAATCGTTCAAAAAAGAAAGGAAACTGTTCCCTCAACTCTCTGCTTTGAACTTTCCTAAGCCTTTTTGCACCATTCTCTGGCTTAGGCTAATTCATCATCCACTAGAATTTACCTGCGATTTCGCCCGAGTAAAATTTTGAGTTGATTCTAATAAGATTCTTGCTAAGATTTTGGTTAATTATTTTATTACAGCTTACAAAAACTATTATGTTAAATGGTATGAAAGAGAAAGAAAAGTTATCCACATATAATATTAGCCTAGGCAAGGATCTTTCTGTGTTCCAAATTTCAAACAAATCAAACTATGAATGTGATTCTTTCATAAAAATAGGTCACGGAATGGAAATTTCTGCAAAGAGCTAGCAATAATTTTTCCTATCAGATAGAAAATATTGAACACTTCCAAAAAGAAAAGTTCTTCATACATATACAGCCTTAGCCAAAGGTATTAGGCACCTCACTAAAATACAAGTATTCTCAAATGTGGCTATCAAAGTTACCATTTCTTTTTGTAAATGTCCTACATGGGTGTTTAACTGTTGATTAAACGAATAAATTGTGTAATATTAAAATTCATAGCACTCTGGGTAAGCTCAACCTAAAAATTGACATTTTTAAGAAATTCATAAAATATTTTCGCATTTAAAATTTGAAAGTGAAAGTGTAAATTACATTTAGTGAAAAGTTTCCAATCTTATAAAAACAGTGAAATTAGTTACGATGATAGAGTTAGAATTCAAGTTCTAAGTGAAGAAGGTAAGTCCCACGTTGAGATTGCCAATTTGGTGGGATGTTCGCGGTGCGCGGTCCAATGTGCTATCAGGCGATTTGTGGAGACGAAATACCACAATAATAAATCAAAAAGTGGAAGAAACCGTAAACGAGAAGACTGAATACTTATACGCGAGTCTCTCAAGGATCACAAAAAATCTTCATCTGCTCTTGCAGCTGCCCTTTCGGATGAATTTAGTAAACCAGTTAGTGCTCGAACAGCTAGAAGAAGACTTCTGGAAGCAGGCTTAAAAGGATGTAAAGACCGAAAGAAGCCGTGGCTCAGAAAAGAATAGGAAAAATCGTATGGAATGGGCTCGCCGATACCAACATATCACGGAATAAGTTTGGTCGAATGTTCTGTGGCCTGATGAGTCAAACCTCGAGGTAAGCCTGGTGTGACGTTCGTCAGGCGACAGGTTGGGGAAGAACATTATCCAGGTTGCGTGGTACCAACTGTTAAGCATGAAGGAGGCGGCATTATGACCTGGGGCTACATGGCTGCTGATGGTGTCGGCAACATGCTGCCGTTATTAAATCGAAGAGTGGACCTACTAAATATTAGTGTTATTATCACTAATTCATTGTATTTTCACTGTTTTACTAATAAAACTTCATTACTTCACTTGTTAAAACAAAAAATTCAGTAATTAGTGAGGTGCCTAATACTTTTGGCCAAGGCTGTATATGTACTTATATCAATAGATTATACGTTGAAAGAATTGACTGTATTAAGAAAATAAACATTTTCGAAAAATTTAATTAAAATCCCAAAGACGATTCTCCAAATCATAATAACTGTGCAAGATACAAACTGTCAATCTTTCTTATTATGTTTATCGTCAGAGTTTACTATTTGACTTAACGATATTAAGGAAAATAAGAACAAAAACAAAAACAAAAGCATAATCGTAAACAGCATGAAAAAAATTAGCCTGAGACTAGAACAGAAGACACTTAAATGTTCCACTTTGGCAGTAAATATTAACATACTTTGACTAAAGCCAAAAAAGAAGAGCACACAAAATGCTTTCAACTAACGAAAAATCAACCGTAAAGCAAACATTACGACATATTCCTAAATATACGTACAAACTGTGTATACACATATGTATGTATGTATAAACAGGCTTAAAAGCACTCAGAAGCAGAAAGTAGCAATGCAAAAGCGTAGTAAATGGATGTGGTAGTGATGTTATTTTTTGGAAGGAGAAGTCTTTGCTGAAAGTCAGTAGAGTGGAGGGAAGTGGAGGCAGGCATTCACTACACTTGTCAACACTATAAAATTAAGTATCGCTTTGATGTGGACTTAAGTTTTTTCTTAATTTTTTTTTTTTGGGTTTTATTTTAAATTTATTTTATTTTTTTATTTTTTTTTTCAATTTTTTTTGTTAGTTAACAACCAAATAACTACTTACAAGCTGGTCTGTCTAATATATGTATGTTTTTGGGTTTGTTTGTATGTATGTAAATATGTGTGGCATGTGCATGTGTGGCATAAGCAGCTTAAGTTAAAAAGTTGTTGGCTGTGCTTAACAATCCGATAACAACACAGGACAGTACACATCAAGAGAGAACACCTTAGAGAACTAAAATTGAGCTGGAGAAATAGGTAATGGTTATACAGATGTGCATAGATATAGTACGTACTCGTATCTATGTATACAAATATATATATATTTATACATACATACATATAGATAAATGAATACACCACACAGATATGTACGTAAGGAAGTGCTCGGCTGCTGGAGTTTAGCTGCTCTACTGTTAAGAGAGTTCAAGCCAACACCAAGTACTGCTACTCGTATTTAAATTTTATTTTATACATATACATACAGCCTTGGCCAAAAATATTAGGCACCCCACCTCGAAGTTTGATTTATCATACCACAGAACATTCGACCAATCATCTTCCGTGATATGTTGATATCGGCGAGCCCATTGCAAACGATTTTCCTATTCTTTTCTGAGAGCCACGGCTTCTTTCGGGCTTTATATTCTTTTAAACCTGCTTCAGAAGTCTTCTTCTAGCTGTTCGAGCACTAACTGGTTTACTAAATTCATCCGAAAGGGCAGCTGCATGGGCAGAAGAAGATTTTTTGTGATCCTTGAGAGACTCGCGTATAAGTATTCGGTCTTCTCGTTTACTGGTTAGACGCTTTCTTCTTTGCTTCCACATTTCGATTTATTATTGTGGGATTTTGTCTCCACAAATCGCCTGATAGCACATTGGACCGCGAACATCCCACAAAATTGGCAATCTCATCCTGAGACTTACCTTCTTCATTAAGAACTTGAATTCTTACTCTATCATCGTAACTAATTTCACTTTTTTTTAGGCATTTCGGTAAATATGAACTGTTTTTATAAGATTGGTAACTTTTCACTAAATGTAATTTACACTTTCACTTTCAAATTTTAAATGCGAAAATATTTTATGAATTTTTTAAAAATGACAATTTTTAGGTTGAGCTTACCCAGAGTGCTATGACTTTTAACATTACACAATTTATTCGCTTAATTGACAGTTAAACATCCATTTAAGACATTTATAGCCACATTTGAGAATACTTGTATTTTAGTGGGGTGCCTAATACTTTTGGCCAAGGCTGTATATACTCATTTTTATTGCAATTTTTGTTGTAGAGGAAAGTATGCATTTAGAAAATTGTACACAGAAAGACAAAAACAAAAAAAAAACATTTTCATATCCAATAGGAATGCCTGAGTGAGTGAGGACAGCCAACAAATGCTAACATATTTATATTTATATACATATCTTTATATATCTATGTATATGTATGTACATGTAAAATAAAGGTAATAAACAAACATTGTTATATACATACATACATATCTAAAGCAAGTGTCAACAATAATAGTGAACAACTTCCTACAATTCCTAAAAGAACAATTATCAAGTAGACTCCTCCAAGGCGAATGCACACACACCACTGCTAAATACATATATACAAATATAAATATATATATGTATATAGGTATGTATAATGTATATCCGCTAGCAATCTTCTCTGGTTCTCATTGTTGCTGTTAACAATAGTTTTTCATTTCTTGGCTTGGAAAGCGAATTGAGCTGGAGTGGTGAGGAAAGAAAAAAGAAAAGATTAGACAAAAAAGACCGTTGCAAAAATAAAAAAAAATAAATAAATATAAAAAAAAAATATAAATAAAAATAAAAAAAATATAAATAAAAATAAAAAAAAATATAAATAAAAATAAAAAAAAATATAAATAAAAATAAAAAAACTAAATAAAAATCAAAAAAAAAAAAATAAAAAAATAAATAAATAAAAAAAAAAATAAAAAAATAAATAAATAAAAAAAATTAAAAAAAAAATAAAAAAAAATAAAAAAAATAAAAAAAAAATAAAAAAAAATAAAAAAAAAATAAAAAAAAATAAAAACAAAAAAAAAAAAAATAAAATTAAAAAAAATTAAAAAAAAAATAAATATAAGAATCAAATAAAAACACATAACAAAATGGAAAATTTTGTGATTTCGCTTGCTTTCATCGGTTTGAAGAAATAATTTTCGGCTAAATATTACAACAATTTTGAAGTTCAGCTCCGAATTAAGAGTTTTTTGCCATAGTGTAGCAACCCCTTGTGAATAATCACTTGCCAATACCACCAAACACACCTTGAAGACCTTTTATTACCCCGCAGGTGACCAACTTGTCATCACCAGTCAACAACCGCTTCAGAATTGGATCCAATTTGTAACGCTTCGACAAAAGATTCGCGATTGGAAGTTCGGACCATGAGGTTTTCTTACCGTTAACTCATGCGGCATACATACATAGTATCAACAATTGGCTTTCCACACCGTGGAGTATTTTTTATACCAAAATTACCATAACAAATTCAACGAAACCAAAATCGGGGTAGAGTAACCCCATTACATAAAGCCAGAGTCCCATCGGCCAATATCTCTCCTTTCCCCAGTAACAATGACGACTGAAGTCTTGCTGTTCCCGTCATTTACACACCAAATAAGCCCAGCAGCACATCAGTATGGCTTCTTTATACCGGTGCGACCCGAATTTTTTATCCGGCCAAGGACTGTTACTCCCGCAACATTTCCCAAAAATTACTTTGAGGAATATTTTTGTGGTCACAACAACAACAACAACATGGCTTCAACCATTATTGGCCCTGCGCGTACTGCCCTGGTAGTACTGAATTTGTCTAAAGCTTTTCTCACTTCTTCACTGCACAGCGTATTCAACTACAAGTTATAGACCACTTTGCTACCCTTTTTTCACCAGCTGAACTAAGAAGTACCGACACGAGCTCGTTGTGAAAGACGATGATGAAAAAATTCTGGCAACAATTAATCCACATTCGGCAGCCTGCATTCCTTCACTCCGCATACGATTGCAATTGCCTCAAAAGCCTCAAAAAAATCTTGAATTCGATATCCGGCAACACCAGGGGTAAAGCCATTATGAAGCACCACTTAGGCACATCAGCACGGAAGTACTGACTATATCGATTTCATACAGCACAAGCACCCCTGAACAGGACGGCGTTATCGAAATCAAAGCAACACATATTGGAGACCAAGATCACGAGTTGCCTCGAAAGAGCCCAGCAATATCGGCACAATTAAGATCTTGATATGATAGTAATTTCTAACTATCCAGAGACTATCTATCCATACTTGACTCCGACATACTCAATGTATGTATGAGAACTTGCAAAGACAATAAAAAGATAACCACCTCTTTGCATGCCCCCTAAAACCAACTCATCCACTAACCCCAATTTCTCTTTGGTTCGAACCCGTCGAAACAGTCCGTTTCCTGGACTGAGAATACGTCATACAATTGTATGGAATGTCTCTATTTCCGGGCACCCAGTCTACGACTAAGTTGCAATCTAATGGCAGCTTGGCTATCCGAGTATATACATACTGCTTCATTTGTTTGTATCCAGAGATCCCAGCAACCATTCTCGAACTTCCGTGATCTGCTTGGAAACATTCGAGATGCTCAGCCGTATCGAGTATTTTTGGACAGAAATTTCAAAACATTTACTTATATACTGTGACAAATAGTAAATTCTCAGATTTCGAACATATTTGAAGACGGCCGCTTGACACTACGTAGAATTAAGATTACATTTATTAAGGAATTAAAGAACAGTTCTGAGAGCAATAATGCCAAAATCAAATAAAAATCACAACAACACAGTTTTGGTCACTTCAAAGTAACAAAAAAAAAGAAACAAACAGAACTTTGACCTCCTTTGTGAAAAGATTCGATAACATTAACAAAAAAAGAAAATATTTTTATTGAGTGCTTACATTTCAAATAAAATGCTGCCATTGCGAGATATAAGTAAAAAAAAAACAACAACAAAAAATTCTCCATTCTTCTTTTTCTTTTTCTGCGCATCTGTTCTGTGTTGCGTTAATTGCCCATTTTGTTTCATTATGTTCAGATACAGAAACAAAGTGTTACAAATATACATATGTATGTATGTATATATGTAGATATTTATTTATGCGTTTAATTATAGGCTATTTATAAGAGGTCACATACAAACGTACATACGTATGTTTATCCGAATTTTCTTATTACACATTAATATATATGTATATATGTACGAGTATGTATATATGTATGTTCAATTGATTATCTCTACGGCGTCTGGTATTGGCATCGACGTCCAAAAACTGATGTCATCGCATTGGTCGAATCCTTACATAATTTGTTGCCATTTTCTCACTCTGCGGTAGATGAGTATGTACCTATGTATGTATATGTACCAGTACATACGAGAATGCTCTGCTTTTGCCATTAGTAATTTCTGTTTTTTGTTTTGTTTTTTTTTTGTTTTTTTTTTTTGGTTTTCTGTTTTTGCTTGTCTTCTTCGCCATTCATTTTCATTAAAATAATTACAATTTTTATACATTAACAATTTAATTAACATTATTTTCTCAGTCGGTAAAAAAAAAACAAAAACAAAGTAAGTGTCGGAGACCCAGCACAATCAAGTCGCACACGCTGTGCGTTTGTAAACGACAGACATTCACACATACATACATACATACATACACGTATTTGGCCAAATGTAGATGAAGATAACTTTGTACTTTTGTATGTTTGTATGACTACATGCCAACCTTGCGGATAATATCTATGTATATGTTTATTACAAGCCGGATGAAGGCATAAATATTCATACACACATACATATGTATGTATGTTCATATGTACTAATGTATCTGAGGTTACATATCTCATTCTACCTATCACTTTGTTGTTTATTTTTCATGTAAAATTTAAGCATTTTACATTCATTCGAGCTTGACTCAACTCAAATTCCCACAAAAGCACAGAAACTCATACGAATTAAGCTCTGAAATTGCTATAAAAAAATATAAAAAAAATTTCTGAGGTCAATTGGCGTGTCTTGCTTCAGTTGCCGACCGACCATTCGCTGACCATTCAGAAGAAGCTGTTCACATGCTGTGCTTACTTGAAAAGCTCTGAATTCTGAGAAGCTTCAATAACTTTTTGATTCTTTAAATATTTACCTACTAATTATTGAAAGGATTTTGTTTTTTTTTACACTAAAAATTAGCATTTGCGCTAAATAAATAGAAATGTATATGTATTAAATGGAAGGCTTTATTTACAATAGTTAGAATATGCATCGTAATCACTTGGTGTGAGGTCCTAACTATAAAGTGGATGATTAAGAACCTCACATCCAAACTCTCGGAGGTTCTGGCGAGTCACTGTCGATGTGTGTCTTCTAGCATTTTCGTGATGAAACCCAATTCTCCTCCTGTTGGTCAAAGCTGAAGCGCCTACTGGGTGCTTGTTTTCTTCAGACGGTCCAATTTCTGACAAGTAAGCTCCTGAACAATCGAAACAGTGCTCGCATGACGGTCACACTCAACGATTTCCAACGTTTTATCAACATTTTCGATAATTGGCCTTCCGCACCGTAGAGCATCTTTTACATCAAAATTATCGCCCCGAAATCGATGAAGCTAAAATTGTGCAGTTACAGTAACAGAATCAGTATTTCATTCCTTTTATTTTATTAATTTTTTTTATTTTTATTTTTATTTATTTATTATATATTAATTTATTTTATTATGTTTTATTTTTTTACTTTATTTTATTTTATATATTATTAAATATATTATATTTTTTATAATACTTATATTTTTATTAAATTTTATTTTATTTTTCATTTTATATTAATTTATTTTATTTAAGCTTATTTTATTTTATTTCATGATATTATAATTTATGTTATTTTATCTTATTTTACTTTACTTAATTGTGTTTTATTTTATTTTTTTGATTAATTTTTTATTTATTTATTTTTTTTTTATTTTTTTTTTATATTTTTTTTTTTCGTTTTATATTTATTTAGATTTTTTTTTTTATTTCATTTTATTTTTTTTGACTTATTTTATTTTATATTTTACTTTATTTAATTTAATTATATTATAACTTATTTTTTTATTTTATTTTATGTTTTTTATTTTATTTTATTTTTTACTTTATTTAATGTAATTTTATTATAATTTATGTTGTTTTATTTTATCTTATTTCATTTTTACTTTGTTTTATTTTATATATTTTTTTCATTTTATTTTATTTCATTTCATCATAATTTATTTTATTTTTTACTTAATTTAATTTAATATTATTACAATTTATTTGTTTTATTTTTTTTTAATTTTCTATTTTATTTGATTTCATTTCATCTTAATCTCATTTATTTTATTTTATTTCATTTTATTTTATTTGTTTAATCTTAACTTATTTTATTTTATCTTTTACTTTATTTAATTTAATTTTATTATAATTTGTTTTGTTATATATTAATTTATTTTTTTTTTGTATTTATTTTTTCATTTTATTTTATTTCATTTTATCTTATATTATTTTATTTTTTGTTTCTTTTTTGTGTTTTTCTTTTTTTATTTTATTTTATCTCATTTTATCTTAATTTGTTTTATTTTATTTTATATTTCAGTTTGCTTTATTTTTTTATATAAATATATTTTTATAAATTATTTTATTTTATTTAATTTTTTTATTATAAATTTGCTTATTGTGTATTTCATTAATATTATTTATATTTTATTTTTTTTCTTCATTTTATCTTTGTTTTAAGTAATTTTATTTTATTTTTTACCTTTTTAATTTAATATTATTATAATTTATTTTGTTTTAGTTTATTATTATTTTTATTTCATTTTAACTAAACTTATTTGATTTTATTATATTTTATTTCATTTAATTTTATCTTAATCTAATTTATTTTTTTACTATTTTGTTTTATTTTATTTTTCTTTATTTATTTAATTTAATTTAGTTTACTTCATGTCTTTTTATCTTAATTTAAATTTATATTATTTTATATTATTTTATTTTGTTTAATTTAATTTTAATTAATCGTTTTTTATCATAATTTGTTTTATTTTATTTCATTTTATTTTATATCATTTTAACTTAAATTATTTTATTTTATTTTTAATTTTGGTTTATTTTTTTAACAAATTTGTTATATTTTTATATAAATTATTTTATTTTGATATTAGATATTTTTTATTTTTTATTCTGTACTATTATATTATATTTTATTTTTTTACTTCATTTTATCTTAATTTATTTTAAGTAATTTTTTTTTTCTTTTTAATTTAAAATTATTATAATTTATTCAGTTTTATTTTATTATTATTTTTATTTATTTTATCTTATCTTATTTTATTTTATTTCATTGTATCTTAATTTGCTTTATTTTTTACTATTTTTTTTTTTATTTTACTTTATATAATTTAATTTTATTTTATTATATTATAATATTGTTTTTTATTTTAAATTAGTTTATTTTATTTTATTTTATTTGTTTTTATAATTTTATTTTATTATGCTATATTTTATTGCTTTTTTACTTAATTTTTTCTTAGTTTGCTTTGATATTAAATTTTATTTCTTTTATTTTTTATTATATTGTATCATTTCATTCTATTTTTATTTCTTTAATTATAGGATAGAATCAATACAATGTCAAATTATCGTTACTAGACAGTAAACGTAAAGATAACAGTTAATGTATTAATTTTGCCAAAATTATTTATCTAACTGTTTTGCAATGGATTTTTCTATCGTTAATGCCGTGCCTCACACCTGTACGAGTATGACTCAAAGCCCTGCTAGTACAGCGACCTCAGTTAATAAATATGTACATATGTAAAAAAGGTGATCTTATCTTTCTATCATAACCAGAGATAGATACATATGTACATATGTGCATATGTAAATAATGTGATAAATTTTTATAGATACATTCTTTTCTGTCTACACAGGTGAAGAAGGTACGTTCACTCAGCATAGTAAAAGCAGCAGCAGGCACAGTCAGTCCGTGCATATTTACAGGAGTCTGACAGTTCGTACAGTCTCCAACAACTCACTCTTCACATTTACTTTATTCATTCTTTGCCATTTGTGTATATATTTGCATAACACATTTTACCATGTATACAGAGTACAATAAATATTTGTTTATATTCCCAAGCCGGTATAAAAGTATTAGCGACGACACAGGAACGTAAGAATCTTGAGCTGGTGAAACGGTCAGGAATGCAGTCCGCGTAAATAATGAAAAAATGACACTAAAGCGTAACAAATTGCTGGTATACTTACGTACATACGTATATGCAGACATATGCAAATATATGTGTGTACACTAGCAACAAACGCTCTGCAGCTACGCATACACCTAAACATACATAAATAATTATTTGGTTTTTGAAATGAAAATTCTAATTTCATTATTTGTTTATTTATGCATTTAGAAAGAAATATATTTATTTATCTGCATTTTTAAAACATAGGTACATATGTATATATCTACAAGCAAGTATGTATTTCATAATACAACAACAATGTTTAAAGGTACATTTGATCTAATATTTACTTCTTTATTTAAATAACACACAGCTGCGCGATATTCGTGTAGAGTTAAGAATGTTAAATAGATAACAAATTTATTTAGGATCGCAACAAAAACAAACACGCGCACATAGTCGTGTGTACATATAATATGTTCGTCAATGAAAAGCATTAAAATTCTTAAATAAACAATGTAATAGCTATAAAATGAGCGAGCTCTCAGGTGCAGTGCAATGAGAAAGTGATAAACAGAGAATGAAATAAAATGCAAGCAAAGAAGGGATGTGCATATATACACGTATATGCATACATATATAACATACATACTATACATACATAAGTGCATGCATTGTATTTAGAGCATTCTTTTTCATTCTGGCGTCTGTTGAATGACACCTGAATATGCATATTTGTTATTGTTGTTGTTTATAAACATAAAACTATGTGTTTATTGCGTGTAGATAACAAAATGTTAGATGTGTAAACTACAAAAAATGTTGAAAATGTGTTATTATGTTTATATTTATGTTTATATGTATGTACCTATGTACGTATATAAAACTCGAATAAAGTCAGAGCAGTCATTCAGTCTGAAGCACGAATTTGTTGCACATAAAAATTTTGGTATAAAAATGTGTATGCCAGTAGGTAGGAAGTTCTATTCTTTTGGATATATGTAAGTACGTATGTTCATTTATTTAATTTTTTTTATTATTTTATTTATTATTTTTCATTTTATTTATTTAATTTTTTTTTTGAAACTTTTAATTATTTCATTTATTTATGTAAATTTTTTTATTTTTTATTATTATATTTTATTTTTTTATTAATTTTTTATTTTATTATATTTTATGAAATAAATATAAATAATTATTTTTTGTTTTAAATTATTTATTGCCAATTATTTACTGCAATTATAATTTACACTAGAAAATTTTACTTTACTGTTATTTGGTTTATTTACTAGGATTTTTTTTTCTGTTTCATTTTATTTTAATTTAATTTTAAATATTTTATAATACTTTACCGTATTTTACTTTATTTAATCTTTAGTTTATTTTTTTTCAATTTAACTTTATTTTTATATTATTTTCTTAGATTTTGAAATTTTGTTTTGCTTCATATAATTTTTTTATTTTATCTAGTTTTATTTTTTTCTTTTTATAGCTTCTATTTCATTTTATTTTTATATTATTTTAATTGATTTTATAACCTTAATTTACTTTATATTATTTTAGCTTAGATTATTTATTTTTTTTATTTATTTTGCTTAATTTTTGTTCTTTAATTTTATTTTTTTATTTCATTTTATATTTATATTTTTATAACTTATCGTTTTATTTTATTTTGATGAATTTTGTTCCTTTTGTTTAATTTTTCATTTTCGGTTTCATTTTATTTTTGGTTTATTATTATATATTTTTATTTTATATATTTATATTACTGTTATATTTTTTTTATTTCAGCCTGTTCCATATTTATTTTTGTTTAATTTTTATTTTATTTATTTTATTATTTTCCATTTTTTTAATTTGTTATGTCTCATTTAATTTTTTTTTTTGATTTGTATTGTTTAATTTTTTGTCTATTATTTTAGTTTTCTACTTCACTTTTTTATTTTAATGTTTTCTATTCATATTTATATATCGTTGTTTTATTATTTTATTTTACTTTATATTATTTTATTTTATTTAATTTAATTTAATTTAATTTAATTTATTTTATTTTTAATTATTTTATTTATTTTATTTTATTTTATTTTATTTTATGTTATTTGGTTTTATTATATGTGTTATATATTATTTGATTTTATTTTATTTTATTTTATTGTATTTTATTATACCTTAATTTGTTTTGATTTTTTAATTATTTTAATTTACTTTTACTGTTATTTTATTAATATCCCGCTTACCTCTTAACTTTTATCTTGAGACCTACAATCATTCTTTGTATTGAAAAGTAGTTTTACTCAAGCAAGCTTAGGCCAATTTCACGGAAGTTTAAAGTAAAGAAAATTTAGTTTCACTTTTATTCGCTTGCTTTGCCGTCGGTAGTTACCGTAAACCGTCATTTTGATAACAACTGTTGCTTTGAGTGGTGAAATGAGCAAATAAATGCTGAAAGTGAAGCAAATTTCAGTTAGTTACAAACCTACAAACATCCCATATATAATCCAAACACAACTGTGTTGCTATACGTGACCATTTATTCACCTGCAAAACCAACTCATAGCTTTAAGCATATACGTTTACATACATATACGTATGTATGTATGCATGTACCGTAGGCAAATAAACTTTGATGTATCGAAATCGCATGCAAACCGCCGAGATATTAAACAACTACAAACAACTCATAGAGGGAGCACCGCAAACCATATAAATACATAAATACATATGTACATATTGTATGTGTGTACATGTAGAAGAAAAGAATTTGCGATAAGATTAAGTTGCGCATTGACAACATGTCGGCAATTTAACCCTTAAACGCTCTGCGAGCGAAAATGAACCGTTAAAATACAAATATCTTTTTGTCGATTTTCTTTTTAATTTTAATATTTAAAAAAAAGGTGAATTAAAGGAAAAATTAAAATATTGTGTCCCTATATTTTCTATACTCGTATGTCTTGTTGGAAATTAAAAGAAATAAAAAATATAATATAAAATAAAATAAAAGACAAAAATTAAATAATTAAAATAAAAAAATAAATAAATAAAAATAACAACTACAAATAAATAAAATTAAGAAAAAAAAACATAGTAAAAAATTCACATAATATAAAGTAAAAGAAAATAAAATAAAATGAAATAAAATTAAGTTATATTAATTAAGCTTAAATTAAATTAAACCAAATTAAATAAAATTAAATTAGGTAAAAACAAAATACAATAAAAAAAATATTATGAAATAAAATAATGTAAGAAATAAAATAATATAAAAAATAAAATGATATAAAAAATATATTAAATTCAAAAAGAAAATAACATAGAAAATAAAATGAAAAAAACCAAAATAAAAATTAAAAAAAGTAAAAATAAATTAAATTAAAATAAAACACTCTAAAATAAATAAAAATAAAACACATTAAAATAAATAAAAAATAAAACACAAAAAAATAAATAATAAATAAAACACAATAAAATAAATAAAAATAAAAAAATTAAAATTTAAAACTTATTAAAAAATTAAAAAGGTAAATTAAAATAAAAACATTAAGTTAAGTTAAAATATTTTAAAATAAAATAAATGAAAGTTAAAAAAGATATTACATTAAAAAAATAAACAAAATAACATAAAATAATATAAATTAAATTAAATTAAATTGATTTAGATTACATTAGATTAAATTAATTTAAATTAAATTAAATTAGTTTAAATGAAATGAAATGAAATTAAATTAAATTAAATTAACATAGTTTAATGAAATTAAATAAAATAAAATAAAATAAAATAAAATAAAATAAAATAAAATAAAATAAGATAAAATAAAATAAAATAAAATAAAATAAAATAAAATAAAGTAAAGTAAAATAAAATAAAATAAAATAAAATAAAATAAAATAAAATAAAATAAAATAAAATAAAATAAAATAAAATAAAATAAAATAAAATAAAATAAAATAAAATAAAATAAAATAAAATAAAATAAAATAAAATAAAATAAAATAAAATAAAATAAAATAAAATAAAATAAAATAAAATAAAATAAAATAAAATAAAATATCATAAAAGAAAATAAAATAAAATAAAATAAAATAAAATAAAATAAAATAAAATAAAATAAAATAAAATAAAATAAATTAAAATAAAATAATATAAAACAAAATAAAATAAAATAAAATAAAATAAAAGCAAATAAAAATAAAATAAATTAAATTAAAATAATATAAAATAAAATAAAATAAATTAAAATAATTAAAATAAAATAAAATAAAATAAAATAAAATAAAATAAAATAAAATATCATAAAATAAAATAAAATAAAATAAAATAAAATTAAACAAAATCAAATAAAATAAAATAAAATAAATTAAAATAAAATAATATAAAACAAAATGAAATAAAATAAAATAAAATAAAATAAAATAAAGGAAAATAAAAATAAAATAAAATAAATTAAAATAATATAAAATAAAATAAAATAAAATAAAATAAAATAAAATAAATAAAAATAAATTAAAATAAAATAAAATAAAATAAAGTAAAATGAAGTAAATTAAATTAAGTTAAATTAAATTAAATTTAATTAAATTAAATGTAATAAAATAAAATAAATTACGCTAAATTAAATTAAATATAATAAAATAAATTAAGCTAAATTAAATTAAATATAATAAAATAAAATAAAATGAAGTAAAATAAGTTAAAATAAAATATAATAAAAAAAAAAATAAAAATTAATAAATTAAAAAAAATGAATTAATATTAAATAAAAATAAATAGAAAAAATAAATGAAGTTAAAATTAAACTAAATTAAATTAAAAAAATAAGATTAGATGAAATACAATAATTTAAATTGAAAAAGAGAAGTTTTTAAATTAATGAAATAATATACATAAATGTCCGACTTCGATGGCTGTAGGTGATTGGCGGCTTTTTGTGTTTGTATATAATAACTTTTTTTGTAATTATTAAATTTTGTTGTTTGTAATAATAAATTTTTAAATGATATTTTTCGATTCAATAAAAAACATTTTCTTCTCATTTTCAGGTAAGTGTTTTGACATTCTGAAGAAATCCAAATTGGAAGGTATTTTAAGATAACAAAATTTGAAAATTGGAAATAATAAATTGTATCTAAGTAAACTGAGAACTTCGCTCGAAACTATTACTATAATTTGAAGAAACAATTAATAGAATTTTAGAGAGGATGTCAAATATAGAAGTCTAATTCAGAGCGAACTCTATAAAACATTAATATTTACGCATTTATCACTTCGAAGCTTTGAAATACATTACCAATATAACATTTGATAATTTTATGCGAAATTTGGAAAATCTTATCTTTAACTAATTTTCAGACTAAATTTCATTAAGTTGGAAAACATCTTTCATTCTGAACTATCAACGAACTTCAGTTTTGAATCCATCAACAACTCGACCACTCGGTATGATTCTCAAAACTTCTGTTTACTCATGTCTCTCATACCCGCAATGTATATGTATACCCTTAAGTGCGTATACAAAAATTACTTTCAACACCGCCCGCAAACTTTCAGTTGAAATTCTCTATGCTTTTTAAAAGCTCATGCCATTTTAAGTACCTAAACAACAAAATAAGAACAACAAACATCTCCTCCTACGCAGACAGCTGGTAAACAAAACTATTTTTTTGGAACAACAATAAAATATGAAATTTGTAGTGAGCCGAAAACAGAAACAGAAACAGAAGAATATACTTTGTACCATTTTATGTCGGATTGTAAAAAAAAAAGAACTGCAAACACACTCGTAAAATAGTGCAAGTGGTGGGTGGCAGTTGAAAGTAAAGAAATGTGTTTATTGCTGCTTCAAAAATTCGAAAACAATTTCATTAAGAAAACTAAAATGGAAAATTACTTTTTAAAATTTAATTAAAAATATAAAAGTGAAATTGAAACTTTTTCGAATAATCGAATTTGGTGTGTGTAAAATAAGTAATAAGAAAAGGAGGTATGTATTTGATTTTGTGCTAAATTACTAAAACTTGTAGACCGCTCTATATAGGAAAGACGAAAGACAGTTTATTTCTGAATTATTTTATTATATACCTTAATTTATAGTCTAAAAAAACATTTTTTTCTTATGGCAATTGCCAGCGAAAACCTCTTTAGGAATTATAAGAAATTTGGCAACGTCGCTTTACTTATTAAGAGGCAGACCAAAGAGCGAGCTCTAACTTAAATCCAACACAAAATGCTCTGGCTAACCTTCTTACTCATTTTCTCGCGGAGATGAGTTGGATTTTAGATTTGAGCAGAAAATTTTGTCTCTAATATCCGATGGTATGTCTAATGTCTTTAGTACTTAGTATTGTATATATGTAAGTATAGAGAGCAACTATTTGTTCTCAAATGGCGGCACTAGGTTGGCGCATTTTCGCTAAATATTTTTAAAGATGTCTGTTTAGATAGCCCTCTCCATTGAGTTATTATATAATTTGCGTTTCTAAAAAATAAGTGAAGTTTGCAAAGTTGCGAGGACACTTTGAAAGCCAAATAACTCTCCGCTGATAACGTATCAAGATTGCATTTGATGTAAATTATTTATAAATAAAGCTTTAAGAGTTCGAGGGAAGGAACAATTCTCAGCGAAGTAAATTAAATAATTTTCTCTTTCCTTCCCCGAAGAGTTTTTATTCTTAATGTGGTAAAACATACAAATCGCCGAAGATCAGGTCTAGACTCTAGGACATGACCTTTAGTTTAAAACCAGCCTACACAAGGGAGAGAGAGCGAGAGAGAGAAAGCGAGAGAGAGAGAGAGCGAGAGAGAGAAAGCGAGAGAGAGAGAGAGCGAGAGAGAGAGCGAGCTAGAGAGAGCGAGAGAGAGAGAGCTAGAGAGCGAGAGAGAGAGAGAGAGCGAGAAAGAGAGAGAGCGAGAGCGAGAAAGAGAGAGAGCGAACGAGAGAGATAGAGAGAGAGAGATAGAGAGAGAGAGATAGAGAGAGAGCGATAGAGAGAGAGATAGAGAGAGAGATAGAGAGAGAGAGAGAGATAGAGAGAGAGAGAGAGGAATAGAGAGAGAGAGAGAGAGAGATAGAGAGAGAGAGAGAGAGATAGAGAGAGAGAGAGAGCGAGAGAGAGAAAAAGAGTCGAGTTGGATGAATCAAAAAATCAAAAATCAAGGAGGTGGTTAGTGTCGTGCGCAAACTCATCCCATGCAGGACATACGTTGGGTACTTCAGAGTCAGTTCTGGTTAAGTTGTCATGAAGGTCGACTACAATATCCCGACCTTAGCTATGTATGCCAGTAGTACTCGGGTCTGTCGTGGAAGCTCGAGCTCTTGGTCTGCGATAGATGGTGGCTAGGTTCCGAGTACGCCGTTCACGCCGTTCAGTAGATATTTAATAGGTGGGTACTGTAGTGCAGAACTCATCGCATACAGCGCATACATTAAGTACTCTGGAGTCGAGTCTGGATAAAAAAAAGCTGGGACTGTTACAGTAACCCGATCTTAATTGTGCTAGAATTACTCCTGTCTCGCGAGGCAGCTCGAGCTCTTCATATGCTAAGGTAGGTGGTTGGATTATGAATACCACGGGAACAAAGTTAAGAGATGGTTTCCGAGGCTGAAAAAAGCAGCCTTTGATGAAGGTATCGACATACTCGCTGTGAATGACTTTTAAGGTATATATGTTGGTAACTCCTCCTGCCCAGCGGTTATGTGATACGGTGGTAAGAATGCTGATTGAAGTCCATTGGATCAATTACTCACTTCGTGTAGTACCTGTAGGGTGGTTCAGCTTCAAGTAGGTGATCTGCAGAGATGATCTCAGACCAGGAGTTACTCGGTTATGGTCCTCAAGACAGCCTGACAGAGGGCTGGTGAGTTCTTCCTCTACGTAACACCACTTCTTGGGCTCCCAGTTGATGCGGCTTAGATTATCGGTTTCCGTTTTTTTTTTACTTAATTTCATCAAGTGATTTCAATTTGATGATGTTGAGTGCCTTGATTTTGGTAATTGGAGTCCTACCAGTCCGATGGCCTTCACCGGCGCTCACTCTATATCTGATAAGCTATTATTATTTCCAAATACTATTAGCCTTGAATAGTATATGAGAAAAATACTTATTTGTTGACAAATTCTTAAAGCGAAACAAAATTTATCCGCTTTTTTGTTGCTTTAAAGAATGGACTAATCTGTTTTCAAACCCACACACATACACATACACGCACACTTAAGTGAATTTTTTTTTCAATTCTAAACAATTTCACAATTCATACAAATTTCTTAAATGCTTTTTCAAGTACAACAACTACAACAAAACAGCTTAGACAATTTCAACTTGAATGCATTTCTCACACCCGCCAGACGACGATTGTAATTGAATCGGCAACAACACACAAATCGGCTAAAGGCAATAACAATTGCAATAGACAGGCAATAGACATACAAATATGCGTTTACACAGGCATACAAACATATACATATGTATATATATGCATACCATTTACACTCATCAATAGATCAATTCAATCAATTGCATTCGAATTGCCTAAAGCCAGCCAGCACTGCAGGCGCACATTCATATACATATACCATATACATATGTATGTATTTATGCACTCGTATGTATGTAATGTAAACATGTGAATAAGCATTTGTGTTTATGCCTATGCGCCACACCTTTAACAGGTACCTTACTCTACAATCAGCAGTAGACAATGTACATTTGTATGTATGTACATATGTAGATATGTTTGTATGTATACAAATGTACAATTGCAATAGAAATATTCATCCTGTGTTAATTTTGATTTTTGAAAAAAAAAATAAAGGCTCATAGATGCATTGGGATTGCAATGAGCCACGTGAAGTGCAATGCGTTGCCCCATAATGAGCAATGGTCGTGTGAAAGAAAGGTGAAAGAATTTATTTAGTGGAAATGCTTGCGGGGGAAAATGTAGTTCTCATTTAGCCATTAAATGACTTTGTAAAGGCAGCCTCAACAAATCAACAAAAACAACAACAACGACTATAGCAGCAGCAGAACAATGACCGCAACAGCATGACCAAGAGAAAGATGAAGGCGATACGGCGGTAGCAAACAAGAAAAAAAAACAAAAAAAAATTACAAAAAAAAAGGAAAAAGAAAATGCTTAGAAAATTTCCTCGCTACGCGCTGCATATGTATTTATAAGCAATATGTAAGTATGTGTGTACACATATTTCCTTACCTGCAACCGAAAGAGTCAAATATATACCTTTGTAAATTAGTACAAACAACAATACCAAAGTACCAAAATTATGAAGTATGAAACAAATGCAATGTTTCGGGTTGTTAAGGTGCGGCACAGTGGGTAAAAAATCGAAAAAAATCAATAATATAAAATAAGTCTTAAAAAATTCAAAAAAAAAATTGTAATTTATATAATTTCTATTTTATTTTATTTAAAGTCATTTTAATTATATTTTATTTTACTTTTTTCTCATATCATTTTAACTTAATCATATTTTAATATTTTATATTATGTCATTTAATAATTATTTACTTAATTTATTTCAGTTTATTTGCTTTTATATTGATTTATATTATTCTGTTTTTTATTTATTTTATTATATTATTAACTTTATTTCGTTTTTTTTCTTTATTATTTTATTTATTTATTTATTATTTTATTAATTTTTAATTTTATTTTCATACTTTAAATTATGTTATGTTTATGTTTTTTTTAATATTTTGTTTATTTTATCTTATCTTATATGGCTTTATTTCATAAATTTTTTTTTTCTTGACTTGGTTTATCTTTTATATCTTTGTTTTATTCCATTATATGTATGTATTTGATGTAAAATTAATTTTTTTAATTTGGTTTTATTGCCTTATTTGTTATTTTCATTTTTTTATATAATTTTATTTTATATATTGCTTAGTTTTGTTTTATTTCCTTTTTGCTTATTTTATTTTGATTTATAGTATTTTATTTTATTATTTTAATTCATTTTATTTCATTTTAACTTATTTTATTGTATTTAACTAAAAGTTATTTTATTTTACTTTCTTTATTTTGTTTTATTTCATTTTATTTATTATCTTATTTGACTTCGTTTTTAAATATTTTATTTTAATTTTACTCTAGTTCTTTTATTTATTCTATTTTTAGTTTTTTTTATTATTTTATTTGATTTCTAGTCGATTTCATTTTTCATTTATTTGTAATTTTTACTAGTTTTTTTTTATTTTATTTCATTTTGCTTATTTTATGTTATTTTTATTTTATTCTGTTATATTTATTTCTCTACGTCTATTTTAAATTTATTTTATTGTGTATTATTTCTTTAATTTTTATTTATTTTATTTTATTTTATTTTATTTCTTTTAATAATTTGTTATTAATTTTGACTTATTTCATTTTAATTTATCTAATTTTTATTTTTATTTTTTTAGGGTTTTTATTTTATTATTTTGTTTTATTTATTCATTTATTTATTTTAGTTTATTTCTATGCTTATTTGCTATCATTTTTTTTTTTTTTTTTTTTTTTTTTGGTTATTATAATATTATTTGTTATGTTATTTAGTTGTATTTGTTTTTTTTTTTTTTCATTTTTATTTCCTCTTAAAGATTTCCGCTTATCCTTCTCATTTCTTAACTACTATTTCCTGCTTTATTTATTCCGGTTTCCGGAGTTCTCAATAATTGCTGTCCCCTTCACGCATGGAGCCTTGCATTATTTTATTACCTTCCATTTTTGTACGCACAGCACACTGTTCCTTGCTGCTGTTGTCTATTGATCCTTTACAATAAAGATGACTTTACACTCCTTAAACAGAAATTGCGTTATTGTTGTTGTTGCTGCTGTTGATTAACAAGAAAACTCACTTCACTTCAGCTTCTTTGTTTGTTTTATGCACTCATATATATTATATACTCGTACATGCATGTATTTTTGTGAGTGCAACGTACTTTTGCGTGGGTTTTCTGAAACCGAAAAATCATTACCACTTTTACCTTAATACTGGAAAAAAATAAAAAAATAAAAAGTTGGAAAAATATTGAAATTCGGCCCATAGACCCTTAAACAACATTCACAAGAATTGAAGGTTAACTCCTAGCTGTCTCGTCGACTGCTTGACTGTGTTGGCATTGCTGCGAAGCGCCTTTTTTTTTGTTTTTAGAAAATTTTTTGTTTTTGTTTTTAAATTTTTTTGCTGCTTCACTACGGACACCTTACTATTTTGATTACTCTTTGAATTTCGTCCGTTTACCATATACTTTGCCACAGCTGAAGAACCCTCCGGTTAGATATATACGTGTAGTATACTGTGTGTGTGTGTGTGTATGAGTGCCTTTACACTCATATTTTCCAACTCGATCTCATTTCTCATTCGGTTCTGTGCAAGTAATCATTATAATCGTCGCCAGCGTCTTGTTAGGTGACCTTTCTTTACACAATTTTCCAAGGAATTACCAAAATTTCATGTATGAAAAAAAAATATAAAAAAGGTCTAAGAAAAAAAGTAAAATATGGGATTTTCCCAAAATTTCGAAGCATCGGAGCAATAATACGATTCATACATTCTTTACATACATACATATAATAATTAGTCGCTTAAGAGTAATGACAGAAGAAATAAGTATAAATAGCATCAACATTTGAGCACTTCCGCTAGAAAAGTTCATAAAAATATTAACAAAAAATGAAAAAATTAAAAATGCTGAAAATAACAAAAAATCAGGAAAAGTTAATAAAAAAAACATTAAATAAATAAACAAAAAAATATAATAGTAAGAAAAAACTATTATTCTGTTTTATTTTATTTTAATATGTTTTATTTCATTTTAATATGTTTTATTTTATTCTATTCTAATTTATGTTACATTATTTTATTTTGGTTTTATTTCATTTCAATTTACGTTTTATTTTTTTTAATTCATTTCATTCTGTATTTTTCATTTCATTTTACTTCATATTATAACTTATTTCATTTTATTTTATTTGATTTAATTTTTGGTTAATTTTATTTTTTATTTAATATAACTCTAATTTTTTTAGATTTCATTAAATTATGTTTTTTTATTTTTTTGTTAATTTGTTTAATTTTATTTTATTTTTTTTTTTGTTAATTTGTTTTATTTTATTTTATTTTTATTTTATTTTATTTTATTTTATTTTATTTTATTTTATTTTATTTTATTTTATTTTATTTTATTTTATTTTATTTTATTTTATTTTATTTTATTTTATTTTATTTTATTTCATTTTATTTTATTTTATTTTATTTTGGTTAAATTATTTTATTTTGTTTCATTTTATTTTACTGTATTTTATTTTATTTTATTTTATTTTGTTTTATTTTATTTTATTTTATTTTATTTTATTTTATTTTATATTATTTTATTTTATTTTATTTTATTTTATATTATTTTATTTTATTTTATTTTATTTTATTTTATTTTATTTTTATTTTATTTTATTTTATTTTATTTTATTTTATATTATTTTATTTTATTTTATTTTATTTTAAATTATTTTATTTTATTTCATTTAATTTTATTTATTTTATTTTATTTTGTTTTATTTTATTTTATTATATTTTATTTTATTTTATTTTATTTTATTTTATTTTATTTTTCTTTATTGATATCATTTTATTTTATTTTATTTTCTTTCATTTTGATGAATTTTAAAAATTAAATTTAGTTCCATTTAATTATTAAGTTCCATTTAATTATGCTATTTTACCTTATTTTATTTAATTTATTTTTTTTTTAATTTTATTTTATTTTATTTTATTTCGTTTTTGATTAGCATTTTTTTTAATTTTAATTTTTTTAAGTTTCATTTAATTATGTTATTCAGTTTAGGTTAATTTAATTTTATTTCATTTTATTTTGGTTAATTTATATTATTTCATTTTATTTTAGCTTATTTTGTTTTATTTTGTTTTATTTTATTTTATGTTATTTAATTTTATTTATTTTTTTTTTATTTTATTTTATTTTGTTTTATTTTATTTCATTTTGTTTTATTTTATTTTATATTACTTTATTTTATTTTTATTTTATATAATTTTATTTTATTAATATATTTTGTATTAATTTCTGTTTTTTTTTTCAATTTTTTATTTTTTATTTCATTTATCACATATTATGTAGGTTGAAAACATTAGTTCATTTTATTTTACTTATTTTTTTTAAATTTTTTTTAACATCTCCGAGAAAGATAAAATATATATTGACTGACAACACGAAATTATATATATGCATGCATACGTTGGTCTCGTACGTGTTAAGATATAATGCAGCTGATTACCGACAAATTTCAATAGATTTATCTAAAAAACAACAAACAAACAAAATTCAAAAAAATATATTTCTAGGAAATTCAGATATGTAAATACTTAATAGATTTTTGTCTCCAATCGGCCGCTTAAGTACTCACTAGACTAATCGCATAGAGATAACCAATTTGAACTGAGCTTCCACTATGTACGCACTCGTACGTGAGCCCATCAAAATTCAACACAAAGCTTTTCCGTAAAGTTCTTTGTAAACGATTTAATGCGACGTGTTTTTTTTACAAAATTGTATTTTTTTTTTAAGATAAAGTCAAGTAAAGGCAGATTTAAAAAAAAAACAAAAACACGTAACGTGTGAAATGAAAAAAACTAAGGTTAAAAGAAAAAAATTAAATTTAATTAAATAAAAAAGCTAAATAAAATTAAAAAAAATGTAAAAAAAATTAAATAAATTACAAATATCTAGGACTAATATTAATAAAAAAAACTTTGCCTAAATTTAAGTCAAATATGTGGGTTTGGGCGGGTCCCAAACTTTACGCAAAATCACAGAGTGATTCGCCTTTTCACTTTAGCTCGCCACCAAGCGGATGTTTGTTGGCCACCTAGAGTCGTGAGCTGCTTGAACTATATTAAATAGAATCGTTTCAACTATATTAAATAGAATCGTTTCTGGTCACTCCCAGGTGAATGGCAGTCAAAAGCTTTCTTACGTGGGTTTTTACACATAGCCCATGGCCCTCTTGAAACGAAATTAAAAAAATTAAATTATATAAATCAAAATAAATAATAAATAATAAAAAATAAAGTTAACAAAAACTAGTAGGAGTTTATAAAGTTTAACAAATTAATTAAAAAAAAAAACATTTCTGTTAGATGTGGGTGCGCATTGTTATAATATGTATCACACTTAATTTCAAATCTCTTCTCGAATTAATCATCTTCACTCATTCGTCACTCACCGCACTAAATTCTGGCAAACGCAATGACGTCACTCCCAAAGGCTGATGCTTAGCATTGTTATTATTGTGTTTGCATATTTTTCAAGTTAGTTGCTGTTGTTGATGTAAATTGTGAACATGACGAATGTTTTAATGATTAATTTAAAAAATATTGGTTTTAATTAAAATCGGTACAAATGAGTAATCCAAAATAAATTTAAAAAGTTTTTAACGAAATTATTTGCAATTTGATAAGAAAATCTGAAAATATAGTTTATTTCAGGAAAAATGTGTTAATCATGAAAAACTGAAGGGATGAAGTAAATGGCGATTAAGCAAAGGTTTTGTTTAAAAAAAAAATTTATAGTAGTAGAAAGATTATTTCTCTAAAAAAAAGCTTTAAAATACAATATTTTAATCAAAAATATTTTTCCAAAAAAATTAATCAAAAATAACAGATCTCATTGTAATTGCAAAAGTTATTATCAAATATTAGTTTGGCCACTCTCAAGTTATCAGCCGCAGACAACGAGAGCTTGGTGCAAAATATTTAAATCAGCCTAAAACCGCATTTTCAATGCCATAAGTCTTCTCTAACCAACCTAGCCACCCTAGCAAACAAGCCAACAAACAACCCAACTCCCGCCACACTTTCTGCAAACTAAATTGCTCTATTTGACATGGCCTCATATAACAACAACCTCATCCCACTAGAACCAACATAATTTCAATGTAAGAGATGCAAATAGCTAAAGAAGCCTGCCCAGTCTTAGTGGCAGCAAAAACGACCGCCAACAAACACTGGTTGTGGGAGGTGCAAAGATGAGGTATCTTAGATGAGAAAGTGGCGGTGGAAAAAGCGCTGATTGTTTTGTGGTTCGCTATGAGTTTAGCCAAGAAAATAACTGTGGCTTGCAACATAAATAATCGAGCGACGATGGCAGTGCTGGCAGGAAGGTGCTGCGTTGCTGGAAGCCCTCGTGGCGAAGCTGTGACGTCAAGTGTTGTTGTCACCACCAAAAAACTAAAGCAAATAACAACCAATTGCCAATTTCACCAAAAGAAGCAAGTTTACTCTCGAGTCTCGAGGTACTTTCCCAACGGACAGCCAGACATAGTTTAAATGCGGCTGAGGGCGA
>JAWMAG010000012.1:21402500-21550000 GCA_037013455.1 Ceratitis rosa
CATTAGAAAAAAAAAATGAATAAATAAATATGTAATACCTGAAGAAAAAAAAAACAATATTATTGTATTTATGAAAAATTGCAGAAAGCAGACAGGTACCTTTTGTGTGGCTTTGTGTAGCATAAGAAAAAAAAAAATTCATAATAAAATATCTGCCTGGATGGACGCATTAGGTGTGTTGTAGGCGTTGCTATGTGAAAATAAAAAATTTTATAATTTTGTATATACATATGTACATATTAATATGAGTATAAATTACTTAATTTTTACGTTTTTTTCTTCACCGATAGCCAATAAAGCCATTTATAAAGCGCCACAGCTTCCAATGGCAGAAAATTTACATTTGAACAAAATGGTGCAGAGTGTACATACCTAGCATATGTTTGTTTGTATTGTATAAAAATATTTTTATCTTAAAAAAATATCAGGTGTCGCATTCTTTTGTTCATAGCGCTTTTGTTACAAGTCATTCAATGAATTAATACCGTAATTGATTGCGATCCGGGCATTAAAATAATATAAAAAAAACAGAACAATTATTTATATTTTTTATAGTGAAAAATAAAACAATAAATACCAAATATTCAGAATCCACATACCTCCATATACGTTAGTTGAAGCTTCGGGCTCCTTTGATCTCATTTAGAAGGACAGAGCTCGAGTCCAGGTTCGACCAGCATTCATAAATTGGAAAATTATCTTTTCTGATTGCGATCGCCACTCGGCACTGAATGTCAACCCCTCCGAGGGTATTTCTGACTATCAGAAAAAGAGAGAGAGAGAGAGAGAGACTGATTTTCTTGTTAAAATGACAACACCTATTTTACGGGGTTTCCAAAAAGTTTTCCAGAATAATAAATTACAATTGCAATTATAATTAAATTTACTAATACAAATACATTCACATTTACAACAGTGATTGCAGTTACAATTATAGGTACAACTAAAATTACAAATACACTTGCAAAAGCGACTACAATCCAAATTATAAATATAAGTTTAATTACAATTACAACTACAACTACACATATAAATACAATTACAACAGCGATTAATATAATAGTTGTAAAAATAACTTTACTTATAACTACAATTATAATTACAAATACAACTAAAACTACAATTATTGTAACAATTACAATTACAACTAAAAGCATAATTACAAATACAAAAATTGCAATTACAGTAATATTTAAAGTTGTTATTACAATAACAATTACAATTAAAAATACAACTACAATTACAACAACAAATACATTTATTATTACAACAACAAATACAATTGTTATTACAACAACAAAAAGAAATTACAATAAAACTACTATTACAATAACAATTACAATTAAAAATACATTTACAAATACAACTACAATTACAGCTTTGATTACAACAATTAAAATTACAATTATATAGCAATTATAACTAAAGTTACAATTACGTAAGGATTATAACTAAAATTACAATTAAATAACAATTACTACTAAAATTACAATAACAGTAAAAATTACTACTAAAATTACAATTAAAGCAACAAGAACTGCTGAAATTAAAATTTAACTACGTGTAAAATTAAAATTACAGCAGCAATTACAACTAAATTAAAATTACATAGCAATTACAACTAAAATTACAATTACGTAAGAATTTCAACTAAAATTACAATTACGTAACACTTACAACAAAACTTACAATTACAGCAACAATTACAATTACAGCAACAATTACTGCTAAAATTACAATTAAAACTAAAATTAAAATTACAACAACAACTACTACTGAAATTGCAATTACGTAACAATTAGAACTAAATTACAATTACGTAACAATTACAACTAAAATTCCAAATACGTTACAACTACAACTAAAATTATAATTACAGCTACAATTACAACTAAAATTACAATTACAAGTAAAATTACAATTACAACTGAAATTACTATTACAACTAAAATTACAATAACAATTACAACTATAATTACAATTACAATTGCAACTAAAATTGCAATTTCAATAACAACTTTAATGCAGTTGCAATTCAAAACACAACTACAATTACAACTACATTTACAAATACAACTACAATTAAAGCGTAGATTACAAAAACTAAAATAACAATTACAGTAACAACTACAACTACAATTAAAGCATACATTACAACAACTAAAATTACAATTACAGTAACAACTACAATTACAACAACAATTACAACTATAATTAGAACTACAATTGCAACTTCAAGTACAACTACATTAAAAAAAGCAACAACAATTACAATAGCAAAAGCAATTAGGAACTACAATTACAAGTATAACCAAAATTACAGCAACAATTACAATTTGAATTACACAACATTACAAAGCACCACTTCTGCTCCTTACCGCTCCTCTAAACCACATTTTACTAAAAACAAATTCTATTTTACCCAAATTTCCAAAACTTCATTTAAGATTGCTTTGTGTAGCGTTCACCAACAGCTAACAACCACGGCACAATCCTAAAAACTCAAAGCTACAGCAAAAATATATAATACATTTTCTCTATCCGACATCAACTACCAACTCCACATCTTCCTACCTTTGCCTTTGGACTGTATTTGAATGTGCCAAGAATGAAGTACAAATAAATACAAACACACACACACATATAAATGTATATATGGACATACAAAAGTCTGCACTTCACAGAGAAAATGCCGCCGATATGCCGCCAAGAGCACTGACTATGTGTGTGTGTGTACTCCTATGTATAATCAGGTTGCCATCAACTGGACTGGACGAGCCATGCAGCGAACGCAGGTCTGTTTGACTGTTGGTTGGTTTTATTTTTAATATATGTATGTATATGTGTGAATGTATATTTGTAAATCCTTCGGTCGGTTCACCAGCTGACTGGCCTTCAATATTTTGCCACTGTCTGTACACTTGAACTTCAGAGATGCAAAACTTCAGCTCGCTATAGTTTGTTGTAGTCTTCATGAGTACTGAAGCCGTAAAGATTTTTCAACTTCGGTTCGCAAATAAATGAGTTTAGTAATTTTAATGTCGATTCTAACTTTTCTAAATAAGAAACCTACGTCACATAGATAACGGTAGGAGTAGGAGAGCTCTATAAGGACGCATCTAACGCTTGTTTTGACATTTCCAGCTCTAGGTCTCGCTGTTTTAAAGCAAATTTGGCTTTCCAGCAACGACTCTCGTTCCAAAAATTTTATCTTCATTACAACACCCGTGCAATGTCTACCAATATGCGTCTGTATATTTTTGCAAGTCTTTGTCGCCTCAGTCAGCCTCTTGTGGCGCATGGTTGGCGAAAACTCCGTCCAGTCTGCCTTTCCTTTGATCATTGGCTGCGCTTGCAATACGTATCGTGTATGTCTGTTTGTATGTATACAAGAGTATTGCATTTTATGCACAATTCATAGCACAAGCGGGGTGTATATGGTATACTTCGATTGCTTTGGTGGCATGTTCCCCTGGACGTCGCAAATACTGCTCCCTGCCGTCATGCGCACAGTTGCACTTTAAAGTATTGCGAATTTATTCCTTTGTGATTTTACTGGGCAGTGCATGAGTTTATTTTTTTTTTTTTAATTTAATTTTATTAAAGACTTTTATTTTTTTCATTTTTTTTTCTGATTTTGTGTCATTCTTTCGATCTACACCCTTTTATTGTTTCTTTTTTGTGCTTTGCACTTCTTTTCGGTCGCAGCTTCAATATGCGTGTTGTTATTTTTGTCTTCTTAAATTTGTTATGTGTTAAAACGCCACTTTATTCAGTCATCTATTCGAATATTTGATCGTCCTACGAGGAAGACTCTTTCGTTCTTTCAGTGAATAAAGAAAAACAAATTAAAGAACTTGAAAAACTACCGACATACCGAAAAGTACAAGACATAAGAGTGGCGCACACATTTACAAATTTATATTAAAAGAAAAAACAATAAGAAAAAAGTTCAACAAACGAAGCATCAAAATGCCAAAACCAACGAAAATACAAACAAACAAAAAAATGGAGTGAAAAATGCAAGAAACGAGTAAACGCCAGCCACATAAGAGTGAGTATCAAAGGGCAAAGACGCGTTTAACAAAAATATAAATAAAAATAAACAAAAAAAAAATAAAAAAAAAATATAAAAAGTAAAAATAAAAAGAAATATTCATAATGCAAGCACAAGCGAAGCAGCAGAGTAGGAAGAAATGTAGTTACTTCAGCCAGATAGTCAGCCAGCGAGCCAGTCATCGACAAGTAGCAACCAACAAGCCACATTGCCCAACAACGTTGAGGCTCAAAAGTCAAGTTAAGAATTTTTCAAACCGGTTTTTTCTTCAATCGTGATTACATTGAGTAAACACAAACACACACACACACACACACACACACAACATATGCATACATACTGATATGGGAACACCATCCTAACTAAGTAAATGTGCATGATTTGAAGCCTGAGAAGAAGCGCCTGTAGCGCTGTTGCGCTCCATAGCTCAACCCCCACCGGCATTCCGACGTGTCTGTGACCGTCAAAAACCAACCAAAACTTCAAGTAAAAAAGGCAGATCAGCGCATGAATATACGAGTACATATGTATGTACATACCATATGTATGTGATGGAGGCAAGAAGAGCGAGGTGAAGTTGGCAAAGACTTGCCAAACATGAAACCTCAAACTTGAACTCGAAATTACAGGCATTACTTGCATGAAGACAGACATATGTATATACACACAAATGTATGTATGTATGTATGCGCAAATAAATTCGTGGTAGAAGATTCGTTGGCTGATTCGCGAATCATTCATAAAAAACATTGAAACAGACTGACACGAGCTTATCGCGCAACATGCTATGGCTAAATATAGACATATATACATATATATACCTACATTTAAAAATTTATATTTTTGCCATTTTTTTTCTGTTTTTTTTTCTTTTGCTATACTTGCAATCAACAATTTTCTGTTTAATTAATTTAATTCAACAAGTCGCACGAACTCACTGTAGGTATATGTACAGCTGAGACGATGCTGGAAGCTGGCGGCTGGTGGCGCCTTGAAGCAATTCACTACAACAGTCAATCATAAGCTGAGCGGTTTGGCTTATCTAAGCGATAATCGGTTGTTTGCGTTTTGACAATTTATTAAATGTACATTTGTGTATTCATATACAAATACATACATATATACAGCCATTGTCACGCAATGTGCCAGCAGTAGCGCCGGAACTGAATTATCTTACTAATCTGCGAAAGTTGAGTGACTCGCAACAAACTAATTACATCTACACGTATACACATAAATATATGCATACAATATATAAATGTATAAATGCACATATTGGAGCAAAGCTATTGACCTGCTGCTGTCAGTCATTCATCAATTGTTAGAAAGAGATTTACTTAAAATATATGTATAGGTATGTAACTATATAATTATGTGTGCTTGTTTGTCTGTCTGTTTATTAGCAAATTACTTCGTTTTTTGCAAGTTGACTAGTCTAAGCAGCTTTTTGTTATTATAGCACACTATGTATGTGCGGTAATTAGCGGTGGTCATTAAATACAATGAAAGCAAGCAGTAGATGTCTATGGAAGTATATACCTGTGAATATGTTGCATATGTTGAATAAAATTTTCTATTCCACGCCAAATATAAAATTATATTAATTAAATTAAAGTAATTCATTAAATTAAAATAATTAAAATAAAATAAAAGAAAAGAAAAAAGAATTAAAATTAAATTAAATTAAATTAATTAAAATTAAATTAAATTAATAAAAATTAAATTAATTAAATTATATTAATTAAAATTAAATTAATTAAATTATATTAAATAACATTAAATTAATTAAACTAAATAAAATTTAAAAAAATATAGAAAAAATAAATCAAGCAAACCAATTTAAGGTATTTCAAAAATTAAAATAATTAAGTAAAATATAATAAAATAAAATAAACAAAAAAAATAAAATAAAATAAACAAAAAAAAATAAAATAAAATAGAAAAAATTAAATTTATTTAAATTTCATTAAATCTAATAAACTAAATTAAAGTACTTAAAAAATTAAAATATTTAATAAGTATAAAATATTTAAATAAACTACAGTAGAGTAAAATAAAATAAAAAAATAAAATAAAATTAAATTAAATTAAATTAAATAAATTAAACAATATTAAATAATCTAATATAAAATTAAATTAAATTAGTTAAATTATATTAAATTAAATTAAATTAAATTAAATAAAACTAAATAAAATTAAAAAAATTAACTAATTTAAGGTATTTCATAAATTAAAATAATTAAATAAAATAAAGAAAAAAAATTAAATAATTATTATAAAAAAATCATAAAATAATAAAATATATAAAATATAATAAAATAACGTAAAATGAAATAAAAGATATACAAATATAAAAACCGAAAAAGATAAAATAGTATAGAAAAATTTTAATTATTTTTAAAATTAATTAAAATCATAAAAATAAAAAAATAAATAAATTAAATTAAAGAAAAATAAAATCAAATCAAATAAAACGAAGTAAAATAAAATATAATAATTAAAAAATAAATAAAACAATATATATTAAAATATAATAAAATAAATATATAAATAAACAAAATGAATTAAAAAGAAAAAAGTAATTTTAAAAAATAAACTAAAATCATATACAAAAAAAATTAAATCAGATAGCAAATAAAAAACTTAAATTAAATAATATGAAACTAAATAAAATAATTCACAAATAATAAAACTAAATGGAAATAAAATAAAATAAATTAAATTAATTTAAGTAAATTAAAAAATTAAAATAAAATACATTAAAATAAGGCAAAACCATTAAAATTTATATGAAGGCCCGGGACCAAATCCTGGTACAAAATTAATTTAAATAAAAAAATGTAGTTATATTTTCTAATTGCGGCCGCTTCTCGGCAGGAAATGTCAACCCCTTCGAGTGTATGTATTTATGACATGAATATCAAAAGTCCTCATATAAATCTAGCTGCCATGCTGAAAATCACTACAAACTACAAGAACTTACATAAATTTATTTATGTAATTTCAGTAATATTAATTGAAAAACAAAAAATAAAATGAAATGAAATTTAATTCAAATTAATTGAATGTAATTAAAATAAATAAAATTCGCTCAAGCCGAAGTCTTTGAACTTTTCAAATTTGCTGTACTACATTTTGCTTGTCTAAAATTTATTATTTATTATTTTTTTGAGATTTTTTGACGGATTTTTGACCCCAAAACTCGATTTCCGAACAAATTTGTTGTACGGCGGTCATATGATATTATATTTATATCCTTCTGATTTTGTGATATTTTTGGCCCAAAACCTCATATTTGAACAAATCGGTTGTATGGGGGTTGTTATAGTGGTCCGATCTGGCCAGTGCCGTCATATGATCATTTCAGTATATAAATTTGGTAATTATCTCAATAACTGGTTTGCATTCAAGCAGACGAACAAACGAACAGACCGACAGACGAACATGGCTAAGTCAACTCAACTCCTCGTTCTGATCCGATCGTTACAAATTTTGATGGGTGTCTCTCTTAACTTTTTGTTACTTACATACAAGTATATACTTTGGATCAAAGTAGATATAGCATTTCATGTTCGTGAAAGCTTTGAAAAATAAAATCTTATCGCCATTTTTATAATCCACGAAGGGATGATGGGTTCAATAAGCTTTTCGAATGTTTTCCAGTCTATGATATGATGTACCTTCCAAGTTAGTGAGTTAACGAACGGCTTTAGTTTCCCCTATAATTGGCGGATACCGTCGAATCACCATTTTCAGCTCTGTAGTTTGAATTGAACAGACTCGTTTGTAGAATTTTCAAACAACATTTGCCCGTAACACCTCCCTTGTTCCGGTGTTTTATACTAAATTTCCTAAAAACAAAAAATATTTTTTTAATTCTGAAACTCTCCGAAACTGTGCTGCATGGGTAAACTCTACTACAACATGTGTGGCGACTAGCTAATTGCTATAAAATTATATGCTTACTCTTGGTTCATGCTTTGGTCAGTGTAATTTGTAGACGAATGTGCCATGCTTTAGGTATACATATATATGTATGTATATATGTACATTTTCACATATAAAGCCAAAGAAATAAAATTTATATAATCGTATATGCAATGGGCGTGAACAACATAAATCGTCGTGCATTCTCTACCTCAAATACTATATCGCTCATACATATTTATGCCTTTCATATGGGTTGGTTTATTAAATCATATGAAAACTTAATATGCCTATTGGATCTGGTACAGATACATACATATGTACATATGTGAGGATGCATGTTTATCCAAACTCGACATTGTACAAATTTCAGCAAGCGGAAAATTAATGCCCAAACTAGCAATAAAATTCAGGTGAATTTAATTTTTTTTCTTCGCCTTTTTGATTTATGATCACAACCATAGAGTCAGCCGGAGCTTGAATATGCTTAGTTGGTGGTTTAAGTTAAGCCTTGGTTTGGTCTACCAACAGGTAGTTTTGGTATGGCAATATTGAAGCTACAAACATACATATGTGCATATACCTATGTAATCATATCAAGATCGGCATGAATTTTATAACCACAAACAAACACGTATAAATATTTTAGAAAATTTATGGATCTCACAAATGTCTATTAATTGGATGTGTTACTCGTGTATAGGTAAATGGTTGGAAAATAACGTACATATTACGGTGTATTAGTTGTTCAAAGTAAATATTTTCCGATTTTCGTAGAAATGTCACAAAGCTCCATTTTGGATGTTAATTAAATAAAAGAGCTGATTTTTAGTAGAAGGTATTTTTTCGTTTTCACCTTTTAAGTAAATTAACACTAATAATAAAATTAAATTAAATAAATACATTTAATAAAAATTAAATGAAAAAATAAAATTAAATTAAAAATATATTAAAATAAAATAAGACAAACAAAAACAAATAAACTAAATAAACAATATAAAATAAAACAAATTGCAATAAACTTAATATATACAATATAAAAATAAAAAAAAATAAATAACAATCCTATAAAGTAAAATAAAAAGTAAATAAAATATAAAATATATACAATAAAATAAAGTAAAAAAAACATAAGTAAACTAAAATTAATTTAAATAGAAAATGAATGAAATAAAATAAAATAAAATAAAAAATGAGTATAATAAAATAAAAGTCAAAGTAAATAAAAATAAAACAAATTGAAATAAAACTAATATAAACAAACTAAAATAAAAAATTATTAAAATATGAAATATATAAAATAAAGTAAAACAAAACATAAAAAATTGAAATAAATTAATATATATAAAATAAAATGAATTTAGATATAAAATAAAAATTAATCAAATAAAGTAAAACAAAATATAAACAAATTTAAATTAATTGAAATAAAACATAAACAAATAATTGAAATATAAAATAAATAAAATAAAATAAAGTAAAATAAAAAATGATGATGAAGATAAATAAAATAAAATAATTAAATTTATTAATTTAAATATAATAATAATAAAAAAATATAATATCACGTATAATAATAAAACAAAAAAAGAATATAATAAAAAAACTTAAAATAAACTAATACGAACAAGATATAAAATAAAGAAAAATTAAATAATTTTTTTTATAATTAAAATTTTTAATAAAAAAAACAAAAATGAAATGAAATAAAGAATAAAATGATACAAAATAAAATTTAAAATAAGATCAAACAAATAAAATCAAATAAATTAAAATAAAAAAAATTAAACAAATAAAATACACTAACATAATTTAAAACAAAAGACATTATTATATAGTAAAATTTAATAAAAAGTTAAATAAGGTAATATTAAATAAAATAAAATGAAAAATAATAAACATAAATTTAATAGAAGATTAAAAAAAAACTAAGTAAAACAAAAATAAACTAAACAAAAAAGTAAAATAAAGTTAAATTAAGGTAAATGAATTTAAATTAAACTAAGTTAAATTAATCAACAAAAAAAATAAAATATTTTAAATAAAAAATTAAAATAAAACAACAAAGTAAATAAAACAAAATAAAATAATATTAAAAGGAAAATAGCATAAACAAAAAAATTAAAAAAAATAAATAAAAAAACTAAAAAATAAAAAATAAAAAAAAAAAAATAAAAAAAAAAATTAAAAAAATAAGAAATAAAAAAAATAAAAAATAAAAAATAAAAAAAATAAAAAATATTAAAAAATAAAAAATAAAAAAAATAAAAATAAAGAAAAAAATAAAAATAAAGAAAAAAATAAAAAATAAAAAAAAAATAAAAAATAAAAAAAATAAAAAAATAAAAAATAAAAAAATAATAAAATATAAAAAAAATAATAAATAAAAAAAAAAATAAAAAAATAAAAAATAAAAAAAATAAAAAAATAAAAAATAAAAAATAAAAAATAAAAAAAATAAAATAAAAAAAAAAATAAAAATATAAAAAAAATAAAAACAAAAATAAAAAAAAATAAAAAATTAAAAAATAAAAAGTAAAAAATAAAAAATAAAAAAAATAAAAACAAATAAAAAATAAAAAATAAAAAATAAAAAAAATAAAAAAATAAAAAATAAAAAAATAAAAAAAAAATAATGCTAGAGTAAACTAATATAAAATAAAACACAAAATATCTGAAAAGCTTTAAATTTAAAATAAGTTAAATATAAAATGAAAATAAGCTAAAAATATTCAAATAATGTAATTTTAATGAACAAAGTTTATATAAAATTAGTAAAAATAAAAAATTAAATTAAAATAAAATTTTTTTAATTTCAATGAAATAAATAAAATTCCAATAAAATTAAATACAATACAGCGCAATCAAATAAAATAAAGCAATATAAAATGTAAAAAAGCTTAGTTTATCTAAAATAAATTAAAATAAAAAAAATTTTAAATAAAATAAAAATATAATGTAGTAAAATGGAATAGTGGCAGCGACCAGCTAACGAGCAGAAAAATCTGCATAAGCTCTTATATGGTAATATTACATTTATTCACTTATTTTTTCGGATTATTCTATATGTAAATTCTATAACCAAATAAATAAAATCTTACCAAAAAAAGGAAAATATTAGAAAGAATAATCCACTGAGAAAAAGACTAAAAGCTTTGTGTAGTTTATTGGATTTTTCCCATAAATAGTTGTAAAAGGACATATCCTCTTTTATATATCCGACCATCTACACTTTCATCTCTCTCTCTTTCTTCCTTTTATCAGCAAAAATGCGCCACAAAATGAACTCTCTGCCAACAACAAAGTATGTTATGATATTACAACAATATATTTGCATTATTCCATTTTTATTTTATATAAATATTTCTACATGCTTAACTTTGTATGTAGGTATATAATGTGCATCTAGTTGAAATATATGCGTAGCACACACACACATCCAGCATATTCATATGAATTTATGACAAACTTAACCCTCCGTGGCGTGTCTAAATTTTCTCATCTTTTATATTCCCTTATTCCTTCTAACAGCTCTTTACGACGTTTTCCGTTGCATACTTTGTTGCGCTGCAAAATTTCTCGTTTCGCCGTTGAAATTGGCCTTATTTGACCGAAATATATTTGTATCAAGTGATGCATTCTTGAGTAGAAGGGTGTGTACATAAATACATATATGAACATATACTCGTATATGTATAAATACATGCTTACCACTTATTTTTTTATTATTATAATATATTTTATATTTATTGTAACAACTTAAATAGTAGCAGCTTTTTTCGAGTATCATTCAAATTTCACATAACAAGCGAAATTCCAGCTAACGAGTGGGTTGTACGCTTCAGTGAGCGCAAAAAATAGTAATAATAAAAAATAATGTGCCCAGAAAATAATACTGCCACCATTAAAATACTAATAGCTGTTAGTTTTTAGAGGCGGAAAGTTTTAGAAGAAGACTTTTTTATAAGTATGAACCTCTATCCTCTCTAAGTGATTTCTAGTTTTGGATTTTGCAGGTGACTTTTTATGAGAAATTTCCTCTAAACAACAATTATTCCTTCACTATCAAACCACTCTAACCACAAGCATTTCATTTAACTAAATTTAATTTGTCTACTCCATCCTTACCTGGAGACCTGTTCTACACCTCGCAATTTGAGATGACTGACAAGCACTAGGATACGAATCTTACTTCGACAATCAACTTCTCGTAGGGCACGACAAGCATCAAACACCCGAAGCTCGATTTATGCTCAAATGCAAAAAAATTGAGACGAAGATGTATACGAGTATGTCAACTATGGCTCTGAGCGCTTTCTTCATTCGCTTATAACATTGGATAAGACTCGGGTATTTGAAATTAAATTCCTTATGAGATTCGAGTATACGAAATATCTCACAAAATTCATTGCTGTAGATGTTCAAACATTTATTTAACCAGAAGCTCACATGACTTAAAAGTACTTTTCTTATGGATTAAACTCTCTAATTGTTCTCTCCGTGTGGTAACATTTGTTTTATCAAACCAGAACACCAAAAAAAAACAACACCTCCCATTCGCGGTTGTCCACATCTCGGGATTTCAATATAAAGTTACCAGGTGTACAAGTATGAAATGTCGGTTCGAACATATAGATGTCTCGCAAACGTAAATATTTATCGATTGTCATAAAACTTTGACCTTGTGAAGTGTCAACCTTGACTGTCGAACCACCATAGTTTTGCGCGAATCGAGCGTCATTATCGTTTACTCTCAGTGCAGTCAACATGTCGAGTTTCGTGCCGAATAAAGAGCAAACGCGGACAGTGTTAATTTTCTGTTTTCATTTGAAGAAAACAGCTGCGGAATCGCACCGAATGCTTGTTGAAGCCTTTGGCGAACAAGTATCAACTGTGAAAACGTGTGAACGGTGGTTTCAACGCTTCAAAAGTGGTGATTTTGACGTCGACGACAAAGAGCACGGAAAACCACCAAAAAGGTTCGAAGACGCCGAACTTTGGCAAGAAGACGAACGATGCTCTGTGCTTCAGAGAAAACGACCGGAATATCAAAAAAGACAACACAAGGTCATTTTTCTCCATGACAACGGTCCATCACATACGGCAAGAGCGGTTCGCGACACGTTGGAAACACTCAATTGGGAAGTGCTTCCGCATGCGGCTTACTCACCAGACCTGGCCCCATCCGATTACCACCTATTCGCTTCGATGGGACACGCACTCGCTGAGCAGCGCTTCGATTCTTACGAAAGTGTGAAAAAATGGCTCGATGAATGGTTCGCCGCAAAAGACGATGAGTTCTACTGGCGTGGAATCCACAAATTGCCCGAGAGATGGGAAAAATGTGTAGCTAGCGACGGCAAATACTTTGAATAAATGATTTTTTCTTTTTCCACAAAATTTAACGTGTTTTTTGATTTAAAAAAAAACGACATTTCATACTTGTACACCTGGTAGATCTCTAATTGTCATTCGCAAAGTACCATAAACCGGTTCAACTAAAACTGGGATAAAGTAAGTCTCATCCCTCACTTCAGATCAGTACATGGTTCAGTCTTTAGTAGGCGTTTTATAGAAGTTGGGAAGAAACTGTTCCATCAACACAGATTCCACAAGATCTTAAAGGGTTCGCGGTTCAAGTTATAAGTAAAATTCGGACTATTTTGTTTTTCTCTTATTTTTGACTAACCTCTGGGTCTTTTTCTTTCTATTCTTCTATCAAGGACATGGATATCGAAGCCAACGAAATGACTGACCAAAGAGGAAGTACTCTCGGAAGAGAAAGTAACCATAGACTTATCAGTCCCATGTATGCATGTAATGCATCTGGTAACATTAGGGACATAGCATCGCCTATGTGAGATTCCCTAAGGAGACAACCAATTACACCCAACCTTAGTCTGTTCACTTTAACGTCTGCTTTCTTGTTAAATCAGTGAGAAAGTTGGCTCTAACTCTGCAAAAGACGAGGCAGTCGCATAAAAATGATACACGGTTTTTTCTTCATCATCGCGCTGTTAGGTTCAGGGGCATATTTTAAACAGAGCTCACAGCCTTTCTGTATGCCATTATATAGGCTGTGGCTCGACAGAACCCCTACTACCTGTGAAATGTGCTCTCTTCTAAAGGACGAAAGCGAGTAGGTTCTTGTGACACTTACTACAGCGGCCATATAAAGGAGCGCAAATTTGGTGTCGGATTTGTGGTGAGAGAGATGAGCATCTCGCCACAATCCGTTCCATTACCAGACCATGAAGAAGTTCGAATAGTAATCGCCCGCTTAAAAACCAAAACAAAGGCATACAAATGGGTTTTTATCAGGAAGCATCTGCTTGGCTGGCCTTGTCTTGTCTGTTTCTGCTGCTGCCACTTATTCTCTCCAATGCAATCATACCACCTAAAAGGTGGCAATAAAATGCAGGGATATAATAAAAAAACTCTCGACTTTATGCGAAACGTCCGTGGTTTGGGTCCCTGGTCAAAGGAACACCCCAGGAAACTGTCTAGCCTATGAACCGGCCAGAAAGGGAACAGTCCACGGTAAGCTCTGGACGATGTCGACATCGGATGAGTCGGCTCCGGGAATCTTGGAGAGAAAGGTTTTGCGAACGACGCAAGGACCTTTACGCATTGGCTATGACGCTTACCGTAAACGATGGGACGATGAACTGTACGTGTTATACAGTGACATTGATATCGTACAGCTAATGAAAAGATAACGGCTATGCTAGCTAAACCGTGTCGTCCGAATGAATGAAAGCGCTCAAGTTCTGAAGGTAGTCGATGCAGTACCGACCGGTGAAAGCAGAAGAAGGAAGGAACTCCACTCCGTTGTAAGAACCAGATGGAAAGCGAACTGGTTTCTCTTGGTATTTTAAACTGGCGGCAAACAGCGAAGAGAAGGAATGAATAACGCGCTAATGTTGATGGAGAAAACTTACTAGAATGTTTCGTACCACTCCTCCCTTTTTGAAGATTTCCGTCATATATCGGCTGAAGATCAAGGTTCGGGTCTTGGTTCGACCAATATCCGAAATTATAGAAAATTAATTTTTCTAATGGCAGTCGCCCCTCGGTTGGAATTGTCAAGCTCTCTGAATGTACTTCTGGCATGAAATAAAAAGCTGCTCATAAAAATCCATCGCCCACTTAGAGGCGAATTTTGAGGAGAAGCTTGGCCGAAAATCGCTTCAACGGTTACAAAGCGCCAATTATATATATATATATATATATGGTTATTTCTGCTAGCCAGAAAGTTAATCTCGGCCACTTCCACTACAATACTCTCAATGGCGGCCAAGAAATTATATCTTCAGTCAGTTTAAAGATTTAATTGCTGTTATTAAATGTAAAAAGGAAATTTTCCAAAATTCTCTCAAACAAAAGGTAATTTCTTTCATTCCACCAACCATTCCCAGGCCACCACCAGCTGGCATTGTGGTAAGCAATTAATTAAATACAATTAACAATTTTAATTTAATTGTAAAACAAATTAATTGCATTCAATTAAAAAGAAAACGTTAATGGGACACATGATGCTACCACACGCAATTGTGTGATAATTTAATTCAACATTCTCTTGCCTTCACTACAAAAACTCCCACATATTTTCCGGCTTTATCTGCTATCTACTCTATTAGGTGGTCACTACCTACGCAATTAAGCAACGCGCAGCGAGTCTTAGGTGCTACAACATAAAGTACCAGGCAGCAAGCAAACGTTTTTAACTGTTCAACATGACCGTGGCATTCCTAACCCAACTTTTTGCTTAATACCCTTTATACACACTTGTTGATTCTCCTAGTCTGTGCGCTGACAATAATTTACCACACTTTACTCGTTTTCCACCCTCCTTTGCCTCTTTTGATTGCACTTGTTGAGCTCTCGGCTCTGGCTACTCATCATTGCTAATGTCTTTAATTGTCAGTCAGTTCCGCTTCGGGTGGTGGCGCGCAAAGTAATTGAGGTTATGTGTGTGTAAGTAAATGCGTATGTTCTAAGCTCTCTTTTACTCCGTTGTTTTAATTTTTTTGTCTTCTGGCCGTGGCATTTCTAAGCGTGGTCAACCCAATGCAATGATGTCTTTAAATGTTGCTACACAACAAACTTTAGGGATCTGCTGACTCAGTAACTCAATTAGGGATAGTCGAATATCCGAACATAAATTTTTTCCTCAACAATACCGCAACCGATGAAACTTTCATCACTTTGAAGCAGGAAGTAAATATTCTTAATCAAAATATTGAAGAGCAACTTGAGCTTCAAGCTCAGAACAATTGAAAAAGTTTTTCAGATACCAACTCGAGAGCCATAAATCTATTTTAGTTTTGAAAATAATTGAAGTAAAATACTGGATCTCTTTTTGAGTTTAACAACCAACTGAGATTTGAGTCAAAAGTTTACAAACGATTGAGGAATGGCAATGGAAAGGAGTCTTTGTGTAAAACAGGTATAAAGGGTAATCCAAGTAAAAGTAGTTTCCCACACTTAGCATCAATCAATGGATTTATTGAGAGAACACTTCGGTGAGCAGATAATTTCACGTTTTGGGCCGTTCGATTGGCCACCAAAATCGTATGATGTGGGGATATGTACTGTTTTAAGTCTATGCGGGCAATCCCGGTTCGATTCACACGTGTTATTCGTCAGTTACCATTCGAAATGGTCGAACGAGTCACCGAAAATTTGGAAGAGATAATCTTAAAAAAAATAAATGCCAAAGAATTTTCTTTCGAATGATAATAAACATATCCCATTCAATTTGAATTTTCTGTATTTTTTTTCTTTAAATAAGAAGGGGGAAACTCGAAATGGATCACTCTTTACAATATTTTATTTCTCGCGTTTTCAGTATTTTTTTATTTGTAATTTGTATATATTTTTATATTTCTTTTTTATCTTTTAAATTTTTTTATTTTTTTTTTTATATTACTTATTTGTAATAAGTTGATTTTTATAAAATCTTTATTTTACGTGTATTTGTTTATTGTTTTATTTTATTTATAGGCGTTTTTTATTTCTTTTTTATACTTTATTTTTAAATTATTTTTTTTTTAATTTTTTTTTTTTAATTTATAGACAATATTTAATTATTCTCATTTTTATTATATTGTTTTATTTATATTTATTTATTTATTTTTTCAAAATTATTTTAAATATTTTTTTTTAATTTTTAGATCCAATATTTTAATTTCATATTTTTATTATTTTGTTTTATTTATAATTTATATATGTTTTTATATTACTTATTTGTATTAAATTCATTTTTATAAAATTTTTATTTTATTTGTTTATTATTATGTTTTATTTATATGCATTTTTTTATTTATTTTTTATTTTTTTAATATATTTTTTGTTTTATTTTTTTCCTAATTGTTTTTAAATATATTTTAAAAAATTTTATTGACAATATTTACTTATTCATATTTTTATTAATTCGTTTTATTTATATTTTTCTTTTAATTTTTTATTATTTTCACATATTTTTTAAAATTTAAATTTTTTTTATTATTTTATTTATAATTTATACATATTTTTATGTTATATTTCTTTCTTAAGCTTTATATATTTTTATTTATTTTGAATATCTTATTTGTATTGAATTAAATTTTAAGTGTATTTATTTTATTTGTTATATATAAAAAAAATTTGATAAAATTTTGAAATATAAAAAATATATAAAAAAATGCATATAACTACATTTTTAATTTTTTTTTTTTTATTTTTAAATTATTTTATATTTTTTATTTTTTTTTTGCTAATTCTTTTTAAATTTATTTATTATTTATTATTTACTTCGTTTTATTTATATTTTTATTTATTTATTTATTATTATTTTCACAATTTCTCTACACATATTTTTTTAAGTTTTAAAGTTTTTTGTTTTCATGTTTTTATTATTTTGTGATATTTATAATTTATACATATTTTTATATTATATTTTTTTTTTTATATATATTTATTTATTTTGTGTAGCTTATTTGTATTAAATTAAATTTTAAACATATTTATTTAATTTGTTTATTATTTTGTATTGTTTATATTTCTTTTTTATTTTTTACTAATTGTTTTTAAATTTATTTCAAAATTCTGTATAGACAATATTTAATTATTGATATTTTTATTACTTCGTCTCATTTATATTTTTTTTTTGATTTTTTATTATTTTCACAATTTTCTTAAACATATTTTTCTAAGTTTTAAATACAATATCTTAATTTTCATATCTTTATTATTTTGTTTTATGTAAGTATATTTTTTATTGCTTTTTTACTTTAATTTTTTTAAATTTCTATATATAATATTTTATTTTTTAACTTTTTAATAGTTTGTTTTATTTATATTTTTTTTTAAATTCTTTTATATTTTTTTATATATATTTTAGTTAATTTATTTTTTTACTAATTTTTTTTAAATTTATTTTTAAATCATTTTTTGTTGCATTTAATGATCACTTTTCCACTATCCGTCAATGCAGTTAAAATACTCATACATATGTATATTTCATACATACATATGTTGACCTGTTTAGGGTGTCACTTAAACTATCTATCCATCTCCGCACTTAATGCACGGCACATCGTTGCCACTTTTTATATGTATACGCTGCATGCCACATTGATAAATTAGTTACGGAAATAGTTGTCTGCATTAACATAATGTGTGAATGAGTGACTGAAGAGTAATACTGCAATGAATGGTGCACAATAGTAAATACATATATACTATACATGCGACACTTGACTTTTAAACGGTTCTTACATAAACTTCACCTATGATTATACCTATATGTATGCATGGATATGTTCGCTTATCTTGATATTCCCATAATTACACATCTCATACTTCTTCTCTCCTTACTCCAATGCATTGCGTGTACCTTTCTTCTTCTTTTTCTTCTTCTTCCTCTACTTTACTAATTGCGGTAATTAAGGAAATCCGACGTGTTGTGCCTGCCAAATGCGCAGGTGTGCGTGTTACTGAGTGAGAAAAGCCTTTTTAATATGTGCATGTGTAGGTGATTATTTTTATGAGCGCATTTAAACGGTTGTTAGTGTGTGCGTGCTATGCATGCTCAAGCCTAAAAAAAAAAACACTATTAACGCGGGTTAAAGAATTTTTTCCTTTGACTTTGATGGCAAGCAAGGAAAGCAAGGAAGTGATTTCATTTATGGCGGATCTTTACCGTGATTGGCATGTCAAGTGGTGAAAAATTATAAAAAAAATATTTTTTTTTAAATTTGATTTTTGTAGATTAATCCTTTATAAAAAAAATAAACAATTTTCAGTGAGCTTACACAGCTAAAATCATCCTGAGAACAACTTTTCACACCAAGAAGCAGCAAGGATAATATGAGTTAAATTCAGCGAAAAATCGATAAAGCTTAAAATAACATCAATCAACAATAAAAATTTACATACCATAAGTACAAATACCTACAAATATTGTACATTTTTCAAGGCAAAAATCCTTTAACAGTAACAACAAAAAATGCAACGAAGTGAAGAGTACTCAGGGCAGAGAAAAGATGAAAATTGTTACAGCGCACTTTACAATTGTGAATTATTTATTATTTTTACAGCAACAATAATAACAACAACTATTTAACCTACTTCATACAAAAGTCGCTGTAATAAGATTATAAATAAAACAAAAAAACAGAAATAATTTACAATAATATGAAATAAATCGAGTGAAACTATGATATTCCTGGTATTAAGTACAATAAAAATAACTATAAAATGAATAATCATAACAACAACAACAATAAGAGCAGCAAAATCTACAGAAATTTGTCACTACAGAAACTCTTTTAAGACAAGCCAAAATGGATTATAATGCCATGGAGCGGCGCGTGGCGTTTACCATTTCCTACTGTCAGTCGATTTCCACTTTTGCTCGCCCTACCCTCGAGCCACACTTACATACTCGTACATACAATATTTCCTGTTGTGGTGATTTCGCTAACACTATGTGTGTGTTTGTATGTATGTTTGAATAATAAACAGTAAAAGTAAAAGCTACAAAAATAACAAAGAGGAACATGTGGCGCTTAAAAGAAAATGTCAGTAGTGTTTGTGTGAACCAAAAAAAAATATTTTTTTTTCATGGATCAACGGATTGACAACAAAGAACAATGAAAATAATATAAAATAAAATTAACAATTCTACAAATGATTGTAGCTACAAAAAAAGTTGTTACGTTACAGTGCATATTAACAATGGAAAGTCAACCGTTATCAAAAACAGAAGTGGCAATTCGATTGAATTGAATTGACAGCCATGTGCAGACGGTGGAGGTGTGGACGTTCATCGGAGAGTGGAGTTTAGTGGTGCTATTTGCTGAGGCTGCAGACGAAAAGTTAGGCAATCAATAGATTTTGAGTTTATTAAACTCGAAAATTGTATGACTTTCATGAAAAAGAATTTTAATTGAGTTTGATAACAGCACCCACAGATAACTGAAACTATAGGAGTTTGGTTTATTTTTATTTTTATTTTTATTTTTATTTTACTATTTTAGCATTTTTATTTGTTTTTTATTTTAATTTATATTATTCGATTTATTTTATTTTAATTTATATACATTTTAATATTTATTTATTTTATTTTATTATTTTTACTTAGATTTCTTCTTTTTTTTAATTTATTTTTTTTTTATTTTTTATATTTATTTATTTATATAGTTTTTAAATTTTTTTGTAATTCATATATAATTTAATTTTTTTAACCTAATTAAACTAAAAAATTTTTTTCTACTCTCTTCAATTTTTTGTATTTCTTATCATCATTATTTGATTTTATTCTTCTTTTTATTTTAATTTGTTTACTTTAATTTTTGCTTTTACTTTATTTTATTTTAAATATTTATTTTCAATTGATTTTAGTAATTTATTTTAATTTGCTTGGTTCACATAAATTTTATTTTCTGTAACTTTGCTTAAGTATTTTTTATGTAAATTTCCTTTTGATTTGGACTAAGTAAACTGAACTCTTTGTTTGTTTTATTTTGTTTTTTATTTTTTGTGTTTTTACTTTTATTTTAATCAGTATATTTTTTTAAATGTTATTTATTTCGCTTTATATTATTTTACTTCCTTTAGTCTTGTTATTTTTGAAATTAAATAATTTCATTAATTTTATTATTTAATTTTATTTATACTATTACCGTATATACTTTTTTTAGTAATTTAAAATGAATTTTTTTATATTAAAAAATTTTATAATTAAATTTTATAATTAATTTTTTATTGCCTTGAATTAAATAATTAATTTGTTTATTAAATTATTTTTTTTTTTAAATTTATTTAATATTTAAATTTTTAATTTTATTATATTTAATTCTTTCAATTTATCAGTTTTATTTGATTTTATTTCGTTTTATTATCTTTCACATTATATATTTTATTATTTTTAATATATTCATTTGTGTTTTTATTTAATTTAATCTTATTATTATTTATTTTATTTTGTTTTATTTTAACTTTTATTCAATTATCTTTTTTTAATTTGTTTTGGTTTATTTTATTTTCATGTTTATTATTGTTATTTAATTTTTTTTTTCATAGTTTATTTTATTCTCTTTAGTTTTTTTTTAATATATTTTAATAATATTATTTTATTTTCATTATGCTTACAATAATAATCAATCATATTTAAATTTTAATGTTTTTTATTTGTTTATTTCTAAACATTTCTTTAATTTTTGATTTTAATTTACTTTATTTTAAAACATTTTATTATTATTTTTTTAAGATTTTTTCATTCTATTTATTTGATTTTAATAATTTGTTTTGATATTTATTTTTCTTTTTTATATTGTATTATTATTTTATTTAATTTTACTTAACTAAATTTTTTTTTTAATTTATTTTTACTTAATTTTATTTATTTTATTTTATTTCACTTGAATTTATTTATTTTAATTTAATTTTGTTTAATCATAATATTGAATTTTGTTTAATTTTAATATTTAATTTTTTTTATTTCATTTTATTTCCCTTATTTTGTTAGGTTATAAATTTTTTTTTATTTGGTTTTTTTATTTTATTTCATTTTCAAGACTTTTTTTCGAAAATTGATCAATTTTTGATACTAAGTTAAAGTTATTTTATTAAATGTTTTTAACTGATTTTTTTTACATTTTTCTATTATTTTGGTTTAGTTTAATTTTTTTTTTAATTATTTGATTAATTTTATTTTGTTTACTTTATTCTTAATTATATCATTTAATTATTTTTTTTTGGGGTTTTTTTATATATCTTCGACATTTTATTTAATTTTCAAGTAGATTTTTTTTGATTAAATTTTTTTTATTTCATTTAATTTTTCTAATTTCAGGTGTTTTTACTTTCCTTTTTGCATTAATTCTTTTTATATATTTTTTTTTATATATCTTCGATATTTTATTTAATTTTCAACTATTTTTTTTATTAAATATATTTTATATTATTTTATTTAGTTCTTTTAATTTCAGGTGTTTTTACTTTCCTTTTTGTATTAATTTTTTTTTTTAAATTTATTTTATTTTATTTTGTTCTTTTAATTGCATTTGCTTTTACTTTCCTTTTGGTATTACCTTTTTTTTAATTTAATATTTTTTATGTTACATACAATATATTTTGTTGGTTTAAAAAGTTATATATTTTTCTAAACCCCTCCTTGCCTCTCAGTTATATGCTTGACTAACTGCCACAATGATTGAATGAAAGTTTGCTTGAGTGAGTACGCTAAATTTCACACCCATACATACATACATGTGTTCGTATAAAATTCTTTGTTCATTTATAAAATCATCTCGCACAATGTGTGAATGACAGAGTGCCAACAATTGTTTGGATGCAATCAAGTGCGCTAAGCGGTTATTGGGGCATGCCACAAAACTCATACCTCACGCGCCGTCACCTCACCTCACTTCACTTCACTTTATTTCACACACACACACATGCGCACATCAGCTGTTAAGCTACTTCACACCAACTAAAATGTGACAGAACAATCGAGCAACCATCACACTTGAGCTTAACTCTTAACCCAACGTCATAAACGACATTACCTTCTCCCGCACACAGTTCAGGTTGTAGAGTACATTGGCTTTCTGGCATGCTCTCCCCGTCGGGTTGCCATGTGATCTGCGTATCTTCGCATTTCCGTTTTTCATTTGAATTTAGTTATGCTTTCCCCCGGCGTCATTCGTTAAGCTTGTCTCTTTGTCTCATACCAACCCAACCCCAACCCGTCCTTTTCTGTCTGTCAACTCATGCTTTGTTCGAAAATGTAATATTTTGGTGAATTTACTACACATATAATATGTAGATATATTTTCTGTATTTGTAATCATTCATATCCATTGCTTCATATGTTAAATGTATATAATTCTGAATTGTTTTTGTGTCGTCGCTTTTGAATTAAATTTATTTGCCATGCTTTTGTGTCGCGACTCGAACTTTTTGATTTTTTTTTTTTTTTTGCTTTTTTGATAAAACTTGTAACTGTCAGTTGTGGGCCGTAAACTTTGAAAAGGGGTCGCTATAGCAAAAAAGGTTGCTGTGGTGTTTGACGAGCGATGGAGTGAGTGAGGACTTTCATCTGTTACGAAAGGAAACAAATTTTTACATATTTTATTTATACAAATTTATTCTTCTGAATTTTGTATATAAAAGTTTAGTATTTTTTTACAATGATTTAACATTTTTTCACTTCAAAACTTCAGAACTTTTCGTACGTATCAAAGGTGTTGTCAAAAATTGTCATTTCCACAACAGCTACATTAAGGATATTAACAATCTTTATTAAAATTATGAGTGAAGTAGATTTTGCTACTTAATTATTGAGACCTTGAGATTGAAAAACTCTTTGAGCATTTGGTTAAAAGTGCTCTCAGAATAAGGAACCAACTTAAAACCTCCGCGTGGGATTGTAGTTTTTACAAAGGGAATCGTTTTCGATTTTAAAATATCAGAGTTTTCAGGAGAAATTCACTCTCTCTGGTGAGGCGCTCTTTGAAATGCATGAAAATGATCCGGAATTTCATCGTAAAATCATCGTGATTGATGAGACATATTTTCACCTCGCCAGGGCAACGATGATTCTAGACCTCAATGATTGATTGCGTGTTGGTGATGGAAAATTTCATAAAAAGGATACGATCCTGGCTAATATCGTCCTCCATTATTAATGGCATATCTTCCTCTTTACAATGAAACAAAACATCCGATCATTTATCTCAAAAAACACCTCTTATTGGAAAACCCTGTATATACTCATATATAATGGGCGCTTTATAAAAGCTGAAACGATTTTCGGTTGTACCGCTCACATCCTTATCCTTTCTCAACCAATAATTCTACGCCGCTCCAATAGGCTGATGGATTTTTATAAGAAGCTTTTTTATTTCATGTCAGATATGCACTCGGAGGGACTGATGTTTCCTACCGAAATGTGACCATAATTAAAACATTTAAGTTTCTATAGACTTGGCTGTTTGTCTTGCCAGAATTCAATCCACTGACCCTCCGTATAGTAGCTGAAGAGCTAAACCGAAATGCTATTGCTGTTCTTTTATCCATAGTTTGGAGAAGTGAAACGAGTCACTGCCAAGACGAAAATAGAACTCAATGTATAAAGGCTAACTATCGCAAGTCCTACCCATCCAGTTATGTGGTGGTGAAATCTGAACGATGAGATATCTTATGAGATAGCTCCGGCAGCTTGCTTGAAAAGATTTCTGCGTAAAATTTATTTACCCACACACTGGAATTATGAGTCACACGAGACAGAGTTTAGCAAATTAAAAAACAGGGGCTCCGCCTACAAGCTTCGTCGCACATTATCGGAAAGCTCGATCAACGTGAGTCTATTTAGAGAGGTTTCTATATGGAAATTAAGTACCTTGCCCACCATGGCATTGAACTCGGCAATAAAAATCTAACATCTTGACAGAGACAGTGATCAAAGAGGTAACCCTACTTCGCCTCCGTGAAGGCGCAATTATAAGTCAATTGCAGGACTTTAACTTAATGCCGTCAAACCCTCTCTCTTACAAAAAAATCGACCATCCATTGCTGGACTCCTTATGGCCACAATAATAAGGACAGGAAACCATATTTTCCACGTCTGTCGCATCACTCTTATAGCGGTGATTTTAGTCTTAACTCAGACGAAGACAATCAAACGATTGAACACTCCATTGTACATTTATTGGCCGCAATAGCCGAGTGGTTAATAATGAGTACTTCCATTCGGAAGACCAGGGTTTGAGTCCATGTTCGACGATCCTCGGCATCTTCCGAGTGTATTTCTAACTTGAGAACCAAAGCTCCTCATAAAAAACCATCAGTCGTTTGGAGATGGTTTACAATAAACTTGAAATTAAATTGATCTCTCCATTTGTTGGAAATACATAAAGACGTACACCACAACTTCGTAGAGGAGCCCGGTCGAAAATCGTTTCAATTATACTAGTATATACGAGTATGTTAAAATTCATTTGCGGGTTCTTTAGCTGTTTCAGAAGTTCATGGTTTTTCATTGGTTTTAAGTCCAGCACATAAACTTGTAATACGAGTAGTTTTCCGTTTTTTAAACATATTTACAATTTGAGCCGCTTACTCCAAGACCCATGTCAACTCAGAGCCTAACCTTAGATGAAAGGAGACCGGCTTAAGACTTCAAGTGGCTTCACGAAAGCTTCCGAATGCCTTGATCAAAGTATTCAGACGAGTTAAGGATCCGAGCGCAAGTAGCTGCCAACAGATTCATTATGCTCTTTGGTGTATCACAGCTAGGCGTTTGGAAAAGTTCGCTCGATTTTATAAATTCTTTAAGTTGCGGATAATCGTGAAAAACGTGACGTCTCAATCGGTTGAAGGTCGGATACTCGAAAAGGTAGTGCTCCATCGTTTTTTCATTCCCTGTGCATGCTCTGCACACAGCCGATTTCCTTTACATACTTCCTGGAGATGATACCTCAGAGGTAATAAGAATGCTAAGTTCTCTTTTGGTCTGTCTAATATCCACTCTGCTTCTCAATATTTTAGTGGTACGTTCCAAGTTTGAGTAGTTCCAAGACCGTAAATATTCCTCTATGCTCCACAGTTTTCAACAATATTTGTAGGTCTGAGGCAGCAGAGTTATTCACGTTGACCATGGTGTTCGACGCAAACGCCTGAAGCAACATTCCTAGAACCACTCTCCCCTTGCGTTCTAAGAGCACGTGCTGGTTCCTAAGCAGATAAAAACTAATATTGTTTTTGCAATTCCTCGATATTGCCACAACCCATTAACTCACGGAGGAGCTACGTTTAATATTAGGTCATGTAAAAAGTTCGTTCGGTTTTTATCTAAGAGATGGCGTTATTGTCCATAGTACTAGTGTTACGTGTCGCATCATGTCGTACTATACGGCGCTGAAAACGTGTTTATTCGCACTAAAAGTTTGTCTTTGACAGTTTTTCGATTGATTGACTCTGTACGTTGTGAGCGCTCGTCAAAGATAGACACCAGCAAAGAGAAAATTCGCTAAATTTTACAATTTTTCTTCGATCAAGGCGAAAAAGCAGCCAAAGCAGCTGAAAAAATTAATTTAATTTATGGGCTCGATACTGTAAACGAACGTGTAACACAAAAGTGGTTTGCTAGGTTATGTTCCGGTAATTTCGATGTCAAAAATGCACCACGCGTCGGGAGGCGTGTCGTCGAAAATTGCGATAAAATCATGGAAAGAGTGGAAACAGACCATCACGCGAGCACTTATTTAATTGATGAGGAACTAAAGATAAGCAAGAAACCCGTTTGGAACCATTTGCATAACCTTGGGTTCAAAAAGAAGCTCGAAGTTTGGGTGCCACACGAACTAACGCAAAAAAAACATGATGGACCGAATTTCCATCTGCGAATCGCTGCTGAATTGCAACAAAATCGACCCATTTCTGAAGCATTTGGTGAGTGACGATGATCACTTATGACAACGTCAAGCGAAATCGGTCGTGGTCGAAACGCGTTGAGCCGGCGGAAACGGTGGCCAAGCCAGGATTGACAGCCAGAAAGGTTTTGCTGTGTGTTTGGTGGGATTGGCAAGGAATCATTAACTACGAGCTGCTCCGCATGGCCAAACGCCCAACTCGCCAACAACTGGACCGCTTGAAGGCAGCACTCATCCAGAAGAGGCCATCTTTGATCAACAGAGGCCGAATTGTGTTCCATCACTACAACGCCAGGCCACACACGTCTTTGGTGACGCGCCAAAAGCTCCAGGAGCTCGGATGGGAGGTCCTAATGCACCCACCTTATAGTCCGGACTTGGCACCAAGTGATTACCATCTTTTCCTGTCCATGGCAAACGCGTTTAGTGGTGAGAAGTTGGCCTCAAGAGCGGCCTTTGAAAATTGGCTCTCCGAGTTTTTTGCCAATAGGGATGCAGTCTTCTACGAGAGGGGTATAATAAAGTTAGCGTCTCACCTCTTGGCAACAAGTTTACGAACAAAACGGCTAATGTACACAAAGTTATCATATGTTGAAAAATCAATAAAAAAAAACCGAACGAACTTTTTACTTGACCTTAATTAATATTATTTATTAATGTCGCAGCTACAATGTTGCGCTTTAAACTTCTTGCTTTAACTCATTCACACTTTCTAATTAAATATTTATGCTACTGACATATGTATGTACATACATACCTACACATATGCCTCAAAGAGACATTAAAGTCGGATTTAGCGCCGCCAACGGGTTTTACAGCCAATTAAGGGGAGTTAAACGGCATTGCAAAATCACTTTGATTGACAATCACATTTCTTGCTTGCACACGCAAGTGAGACAGTGATTAGCGAGTTAAGCTGTCTTCAGTGCATTCATATACCACATACATACATACATACGTGTATGTGCATACGTACATAGCTAGAGAGTGAGAAAGAGTTGCGGCAACTCCCACGCTTACCACATCAGACGGCTATGTGCGGCACAACTTGTTGCACAATTGCATATGTACATACATACGTGTATGTATGTATGTATATATATATTTATGTTACGAGAGCTTGCAATTTATTGACGCACAGTGGACTTGTCAACCGACCGATCGCCACAGCCAACGCAAAATATTTTAAAATACATATGTATGTTTGTACACACTGACAAAAGAGGCGAAAAAAAGCGAAAAGGAAAAAGTGACAAGTCGTAAAGAAGTCAAACAACAAACGCGCAAGTCAGTCGGGCAGTCGTTAAGTTAGCCGCCGACCAAAGCAACACTGCGGAGTTCAACCCAAACGAAGCCTGGTCTGGAACTAAATGAGCGAAGTGAAGTCAACTTACAAGTAACTAAAGTTTACAAACGTTGCCGCCGTTGGGTTGGTTGTTAGCAAGGGAAAAAAGTTAAAAAAAACAACACCAAAAACAACTGTGACAACGATGTCTTCAAGGTGACAACTGTTGCTAACTGCGACCAGAACAAGCGAACAACGCGCGCGCCCATATCCGGCTTCGGTTGTGCGCTGTGATGTTTTTGCTGCACAAATGCAGGCGAAGGAAGTTTCGTGCGCGGGGTAGCAAGCAGATGTGTATTGAGGGCAGTGAAGCGGCTGTTTGAAATTGTATTTCTTCACGGTTTTAGCCGGTTTAGTCTGGGAGTTTGGAAATGCTTGGGCTTTTCTGTGTTTGATGGCAGCACTTGGCGCATACAAACATACATATATATGTAATTTAACTCATTCGACTTGTCGAAATACTAATTGCAGCACGTTCTGTAATTAAGTTGTGGCACCAACAACCAACCAGCCAACTAACTAACGAAGAAGTGCCTCAGCCCAAAAGGTTGTTCGTGCGTTAATTACGTACCTAACAGCAACAGCTGCTGCAACAACAAAATGTGCAATACAAAGAGCTTGAAAGTAATTTTGGTGCTGATTGTTTGCTTGTTCATCTAGTTTCAAAAAAAAAAAGAAAACTTTTAATTGTTCTTAATTTGTTTAGACATTAAGTTTTTCTAAAAGACACGCGGAATAGCTTGAAGTCCTAAAGGGTGGGGATTTTCATATGAAAAGGGTGTCAAAGGGAGACTGCGAGGTGCATGAAATGATTTGCTTAAAGTATGAGCACATAAATTTTATTTTATAATTCATTTCATTTTATTTTGAAATACTTAATTTATTTTTATTTGATTTTAGTTTTTGTTTCCTTTTAACTAATCTTTTTTTCACTATTTATTTTATTAAAGGCTGCAACGTTGCTTATAAACTTCACGTTAATCGAAAAATTTTTATCATTTCGATAGAAACATTTGTAACAGTAAAATTTTATGTTGATCGAAAAATTTCTATCGTTTCGATAGAAACATTCAGAAATATTATCAAAATAAATTTCTTTTTGTTTTTACCCGAAACGAAAAGCTATCGTTAATGTTAAGTCGTTAACAGATAATGTTAAACGTTAAAATTGAAGTGTGCTGTTAAACCATAGCAAGCAGCCATTTTAAAATTAACGTTAACGTTTTCATTTCTTTTTGATATTCAGGGCTGTCATGGAATCCAATTGCTGTCGGAATTGGAATTGAAACCGACAAAAAAATTGTTTTGGTGTCATGAAATCCGATGTTATCGGTTTTATGTTCGAATCGGAATTAGTGTCGGTTTTAGGTGTCACAGAAACCAAAATTATCGGTTTTGTTATTGGAAACAATCCAAGCAACTTACTGCTATTGGATTTGATTTGTGTAAACGTTTTTTTTCCACTTTCAGTTACAAATTAAGTAGAAATGTGAGTAAATGATGGTTTTGAATAATAATAAATATTAATTATATTATATTCTTATTCGTAATAGGGGAAAACAAAAAACTTTGAATAAAAATAGTCCCTCGATCTGCATTTTTCGTTGAAGTCTATTTCAAGTTTCACCCAATTCGGACAAATTAACTTATCTATAACTGTAAGCACATCACCCAAAATCGTTGACACCGTGCTTCTACCTACACTTATGCTAGATTCATTCCCAACTGATCTTTGATAAGATCCTTCAGCCAAAAATCGCAATGAAGCTGCTAACTGCAGTACTGGTGGAACCTTCGATCGTGGCAAATGCCCGTCAATGGTATCAAGGAAAGCCTCTTTATTTAGTCGATAATACTCTATGAAACTGCAATTGCGCTTTAAGTATTAAAAAGCCTTAAAATTAAAATAAATGTACTAACGCTGTATTGGGCAGCTCAAGTGGTTTGCTGCAATCTCGCAAAATTTTTCTTTTAACTTTCTCACTACTGCTTTCTTCCAGTAACATAAAAGCCACAACTGCAGATGCCATATTTCACTTTCTTTATTAAAAAGCAATTAAATCAATAAATTTTATAAAATTTTGTCAAACAAATTTGCATTGAAATTGTCAATACACATACAAGCACGCAAAACAGCTGATTCGAACATCGGTTTTGTTTCATTTCGAAAAGAGCAAAACCGACAGGTTTTCATGACACCAAATGAAACCAATATCGGTTTGCAATTCCGATAAAAAGCAAAACCGACTTGGATTCCATGACAGCCCTGATTATGGCGCCGAAACGAAATGCTTTCATTTCGTTGAGTTAATTTTTTTTGTAAGCATCTCTGATTTTATTTTATTTTTTCATTTTATTTTATTTAACTCTATTTTATATTTAATAATATTATTTGATTTTATTTCATTTTAGTTAACTTAAAATTAACTTCAGTTTTTTTATAATTTTTTTCTAGTTTTAGTTATTACTTATTCAGCTATTAAATTTTTTAATTTTTTTTATCTATATTTGATCTTTTTTTGTGAGCGACTTTTTTATATATTTTGTTTTATATAATACAAATTTATTAATTTATGTTATTTGGTTTTATTTCATTTAAATTTATTTTATTTATTTATTTTCAAATTTATATTTAGTTTATTTTTTATATTATTTTACTTAATTCATGCATTTATTTTGGTTCAATTTTATAATTTTTTATTATTATATTTTATTTCATTTAAATTTATTTTATTTATTTCTTCTTAATTTCATGTTTTGTTTATTTTGTATATCATTTCGGCTTATTCGTTCATTTATTTTAGTTCATTTTTAAAATTTTATGTTATTATTTTTTATTTATTAATTTAACTAATTATATTTATTCTGTCTTATTTCATTTAAATTAATTTTTTTTATTCATTATCTTTATTTTATTTTATTAATTTAATTTAATTTTTATTTATTTCTTAGTTTATTTATGTTGTTTTGTTTATTTTTTATATTATTTTTATTTTATACCATTATTTTATTTTAGTTTTATTTATTCTATTTTGTTTTTTTTTTTATTTATTTTATTTTGTTTTTATTTGATTTTATTTGTTGAGTTTTTATTAACTTTGGTTTAGATAATACTAATTAATTAATTTCTTACATTTTTTTAATTTTTTATTTTGTTTTATTTCATTTAAATTAATGTTGGCTTTATATATTAATTTAATTTTAGTTTATTAATTTAATTTAATCTTTATTAAATGTTTTTTATTTATTTATTCTATATCGTTTATTATATATTTTATTTTATTTATTTCATTTAATTTGACTTTAACTCTATTTGATTGTTTGTATTTTATTTTTTAAAACAGTATTTTGTTTTACTTTAATTTATTTTTCTTTTTTATTTCATTTAATTTAATTTTTTATATTATTTTATTTTTCTTGATCGTCTTTTATAGGATTTTTTTTTATCAAATTTTTTAAATATTTATTTTATTTTATTTTTGTTTTAATTATTAATTTTATTGTATTTTTTAACTTTATGTAATTTATATTGATTTAGTTATTTTATTTTGTTTAGCTTATTGAGTTTCTTTATTTTAGTTTTATCAATTTTATTATAGTTGTTTTATTTATTTAGTCATTATTATTATTTGTATTATTTTTATTTTATTATATTTAAATTTAATTTGTTTTATATCTCTATTTAATTTAATTTTATTTATTTTGGTTTATTTACTTTGGTATTTGTTAGTATATTTATATGTATTTGTTAGTATATTTATTTTTTTATACTGAGTATAAATTAATTATTTTATTTTATTCTTTTTTTATTTTTTTTTATTTATTTATAATTTATTTAATTTTTTGTTTTTATTATTTAATTTTTCTTGGAGTTCTTTTATCAAATTTTTTTATATATTTATATTTTATTTTTATTTGATTTAATATATTTTATTTCAATTATTATTGTTTTATTTTATTTAACTCATTTATTTTCTGCTATTTTATTCTAATTTAATTTAATATTTTCATATTTCTATTAATTAATATTAATAAATTTTAATTTTATTTATTTAATTTAGTTTCATATCTTCTTGTTTTATTTTATTCCATTCTATTTTATTCTGTGATTTTTTGCTTTCCCTCTTTCATTCATAAAATCACCGTTTACTCATCCCACTGGTAAGCGCTCAGACAATAATATTAAATAAAATGTCAATATTTACACATAAAATGCATTCATTTATACATACATAGAAGGCTTATATGTAAAATATTCATACGTTAAACATCATTAGTTAATCAATAGCATTGAATTCTCCATTGCTTTTTATTTGATTTTAATGTGCAGTTAAATATCAAATTGCAAATAAATTTTTCTCAAACAAATCGCTTTTATTTGCTCATCAAAAGTCAATAGATTGGCAGCATTAAGTTTATGTAAATGGAAAACGCGACAAAATTTGCTGTAAGTAGAAATTGTTTGTATAATAAACTCGCACACTCCCACACACACACATATTATTATAAATGCATATGAGTTACATTAGCAATAAAAGCCGTTATTATGCCTTTACTTTGAAGATATTCGCATTTCAATAGTAATTGTTATTGTTTATATATGCAAATATTTAGAGATGTTTGAAAGCATATACAAATGTATGTATGTATGTATGCATGTATGGTATATGTTCAGAGGCGACGAGTAAATTGCAAATAAAGCTAATAATATATGACAACATTGCTTGGCTGTGCGTGGGTGGGTGTTTTTGTAAAAAAGTTTCTCCAACTGACAGGCTCCCCGAAGAAATGTTTATATATGCATACGAGTATGTATGTATGAGAATTTGTTAGTCGTAAAATTTTTGTCAAAGTTTAAATTGCTTGACAAAGCAATTCTAATTCAATTAGTTTGTATATGTATGTATGTATATACTCACATGAGTACATTTGCATATTTGTGTTTGCTCTCTCCTTAGATACTTTGGCATTTAAGAGAATTCGCTTTCATTTTGGTGCTTTTATGTGGTTAATTTCTGGAGTGGCGTAGACATTTTTTTTTGTTTTTTTATATATATTTATGTGGCTTGTACTAATAATTAAATTAAATGATGAACTTTTCCAAAAAAGTTAAATTTTGAATGGTATCAAAAATTATATAACAGAATATTAGGAGCTCAATATATAAAAATGTAAAATAAAATATTTAATTATTCGAGCTAAGTAATACAGTATTAATAATAAATATCAAATTTTGTGTTAATAAATATTATGACAAGTGATTTTCTGATCCTGAGAAAAGAAATTCATTTTTATTGCATTTTAAATTCTAAAGAGATATGTATATTATAAAATATATAAATAATATAAAATTTAATTAATTATTAACTAATTCGCTAATTTCTTATATTTCAGGTAAGCGAATTTTATTTTTGATTAGCATGGAAATCTTATATTGCTATTATCAATATCGTAAAAGGTTATATCAGCTACTCTCGGTAAGTGAAATAGAGAAGAATATAAAAAATAAAAAAAATAAAATAAATTAAAATAAAACAAAATAAACTAAAATAAACTAAAATAAATTAAACTAAAATAAAATAAAATAAAATAAAATAAAATAAAATAAAAAAAATAAAATAAAATAAAATAAAATAAAATAAAAAAAAAAATTTAATTAAGTAAAATAAAATAAAATTAAATGAAATGAAATTAAAAAAATAAAAAATAAAAAATTAAATAAAATAAAATAAAATAAAATAAAATAAAATAAAATAAAATAAAATAAAATAAAATAAGATAAAATAAAATAAAATAAAATAAAACAAAATAAAATAAAATAAAATAAAATAAAATAAAATAAAATAAAATAAAATTAAATTAAATTAAATTAAATTAAATTAAATTAAATTAAATTAAATTAAATTGAATTAAATTAAATTAAATTAAATTAAATTAAATTAAATTAAATTAAATTGAATTAAATTGAATTAAATTAAATAAACTAAAATAAATAAAATAAAATAAAATAAAATATAAAATAAAATAAAATAAAGTAAAGTAAAACAAAATAAAGTAAAATAAAATAAAATAAAATGAAATATAAAATAAAATAAAATAAATTAAAATAAAGTAAAGTAAAATAAAACAAAATAAAGTAAAATAAAATAAAATGAAATACAATTAAATAAATGAACTGAAATAAAATAAAATTTAATTATTATGTGTACAACTTTGCTTCTGCCGTTTTCCGATAGGTGGCTGTACCGGCTAAGGCTGGTTGAAATACATAGATGATAGATAATGCCTTTAAAGTGAATGTGGACAGTGCCTAACGAATTGTCATTGCCGTTTCAGTGACAGTTGTTCTTGTTTACGTATTATTCACGCTCGAAAATGTCCGTTTATGTGCCCAATTCTCGCCATTTGCGGGAAGTTTTACTTTTCTGTTACAATTCGAAAAAATATGCAGCTGAAGCGCATCGAATGCTCTTAGAAACTTACGGTGATGCTGCTCTGAGTGAAAGAACGTGTCGGGAGTGGTTTCAACGTTTTAAAAATGGTGATTTCGATGTCGAAGACAAACATGGTGGTGGAAGGGAAAAAACCTTCAAAGATAAACAACTAGAAGCATTGCTTGATGAAGATTCGTGCCAAACCCAAGAACAGCTTGCCGAATCGTTGGGAGTGAGTCAGCAAGCCATTTCAAAACGTCTCAAGGCCCTGGGCTTTTAATTTTGGAAAAAAAACGGCGGCAGCAAAGTTATACACCTAATAAATTAAATTAAATTAAATTAAACTAAATTAAATAAAATAAAATAATATAAAATAAAATAAAATAAAATAAAAGAAATTAAAATAAGAAAAATTAATTTAAGTAAAATAAAAAAATAAAATAAAATAAAATAAAACAAAGTAAAATAAAATAAAATTAAATTAAATTAAATTAAATAAACTAAAATTAAATGAAATAAAAAAAAAAATAAAATAAAATAAAACAAAATAAAATGTAATAAACATAAAATAAACTAAACTAAAATAAAATTAAATTTAAATAAAAATGTTTTCAAGTTATATAAATCGAATAAAAAATAAAAATAAAAACTTATTAAATTAGAATTAAAAATAAGATTAAATTAAATTAAACAATTTTAAGTAAACTAAAACACAACAAATAAAAGACGATTTAATTGTAAATAATTTAAGTTAAATTGAAATTAATTATTTGAAAAATTTGCAAACATAAGTCGTTCAAAATGATTTTGCCTGCGAAATTTCTATTCGTACAATGAAAAGTAAACAGTCTCCTATTAGAAGATTTATGGATTGCGTATTTTTGTATAATCCAACTTGTCAATCAATGAACTCATAAAGTTTAGCATAAATCTGCGCGAGAACAAAAGGAATATTTGCTTAAAGCAAATGCTTTTGTTTGAATTTTCGAAAACAAAGAAAATTTTATATTATATTTAGAGACAGAATGCTGTCAGTTTGGATTATTTTGCTGTAATAATATAAATCTCAAAGCTTGAAAATCAGTTATGGCTGAATAAATATTTATTTATACTAAAGTCTATAAACTCCAAGCTACTTTTTTCTGCAACAAATTGAATCTAGAACCATATTTGTATGTTTGTTATGTTTGAAAAATTTGCTAATTACTTCTTTACACTATTTCAATTAAAATTTGTGTTAAATTTATTATCACTTGACTAATTTTAAAGTGACAAATTACTAATTAAATGTCAGAAATTCCAAATAAATTTCTCAAAAAATTTAATTCAATTCATTTATAAGCTACAGAGAGCACGTACATACGATATTTATACATATGCACATAACATACATATTGGAATCATATATAAAGGTATGTGCATTATGTATATATGCATATGTATACATCAGTGCAACAGAAATGCCATTTAAGGTGCCACAAAATTAACACTAAAGGGAAAGCAAAGATAGGCGAATGAATAAATGGTAAAACTTAAAAAAAAATATTAAAGAAAATATTTCATGTTTGGGAAGTGTCTTATGCTATTCACTAGCTTGCTTCACTTATGGGAGTGCAGCCCATCATAGCCTTATTTATGTAATGAAAAATATAAAAGTTATGTTTTTCTTTAATTTTGTGGAGCTGAAATAGTTTATATTTTTTTGATAAATTAATTCCTTTTTATTTTAATAAATTTAATTTGGCAACTCTACTCCTCTCATCTCCTCTCTTCATACATGTGCGTATGTAGTGTTAGTTAAAGAGATGTAATATTGTTGTGGACAAATCCACAATAATTTAATAACATAAATAAAATATCTCTTCTTACTAATTCAATTATAAAATTTTACTAATAAATCTAACACTCAATTTAAATTCATTAAATAAATTAATGCAAATATCCGACATCAACACCATACATTTTGCACTCTCTAAGCAACAAATGCTCAAATTTGCAATAAATAAATCCATACATCATACATATGTAAATTATTACAAAATTATTTTCAGCATAAAATGCTCTACGAAGATTTATGAAATCTTTTCTGTAATTTATTTATGCAAAAATTTTCACAAAATTATTCCTACAATTATCAATATACTTACACAAATACATATTATATATATTAGGAAAATTTTATATAAATATTTTTGAAGCGCCAACAAAAAATGTCGAAAAATTTACAGAACCTTTCTCTAAAAAAGTGTACCACAACTAGTTCTGGACTACTTCTATTTGGTACTAATTACTTTGTAATTTTTCTCGGCTCAAATTTGATTGGAAAATGAAGTTTTTAAATATAATATTATATTATCTATGTATGTAAATATATTTCTTATAAGTTATAAACCATATCTTCATGTTGATATCATTTAAAAAAGGACTTCAGAATAAAAAAAAAAATAATAAAGAACTTTTTCTATCCCTCCCCACCCGCTTTCATGCTAGATTAATCGCCTGTTGTGTGTTTGTATTAAATATCTCATTTGTTTGCGTGCCTTGTAAAGTACTTTGTGGCATTTAGCTTTTATTTCTATTTTACTGTTATTTGAATTTTATTTCATTTTATTTTTTGTTATTTTTTTGTTTTTTTCTCTTGTTTGGCGGTCACATTTTTATTTATGTACGCAAATTTACTGCGCTTTAATAGAGTTGTTAATTCCACTTAAATTCTTACTGTTTTATTTCATTTTTATTACACCCAGCTGTACTATGCGTAGAGAGTATATTAGGTTTGTTCAACTAACGGTGTACCATATGTAATGGTATAAAATTATGGAAATAGTTATGGAAGTATCCATGTATATCAAACTTAAATGGCGTTAAATGGCTTTAGTGATTGTGAATCAGATGATGACTGGTGATAAAAATCGGATCTCTGACAGTAATGTCTAACGAAAACAGTCATGGTGGAACTGCAGTAAGCTGACATAAACGATCTCTAAGCCAGGATTGACAGTCTGGAAATTTTCTTGTGGTGGGATTGGTAAGGAATCAACCACTATGGGCTGCTTCCCTACGGCCAAGCTCTTAATTTGAACCTGTACTGTCAGAAATTGAATCGTATGAAGGAAATTCTACATTCCATATGACTGGGCTTTAGGTTACCTGGCGTGGAATGAATATCTGCCGAGTTTCAAGGATTAGTTCCAGCCGAACTTAGTCTTTCTTACTCGCACTTCTTTTTATTGTTTTTTTTTTTAGATAAATTTATAGCTAGTATTGTTTTTTGTGTTATATACAATTTATTTTATGTATCATCAACCATTTATGGGCTTCTATAAATATACGATAGACACACTTGACATTGTGTCATAAAAAAAAGTTTTGTAAATTTTATGACGAACTTTGTGGCTTTGTGTGTAAATACATATATGTATATGTACTTATACAAGTATTTATACAAGTACATATGGTATATATATGGTATGTAGATATCTCGATTGAAGTCCTTCAAATAAGAGCAATGGCTAGACATTGTAAAATGTCTTATTTTATGACAAAACCTCGGTTTTATGCCAAAAGGCAGCCTATGGAATTAACAAGAAAGCTACTGAGAGTAGCTTGGCCTTAGTTGGTATTGATAAGTATATAAATAGTATGTGGCATTGCCAAAGATCTGTAGTATTATAGTTTTTCTTGTTTAAAGGACAGTTTAAATAAATTTAGTTCAATTTTTTAATATTTCTTTTTATTTTATATTTTTATTAATTTTATTAATGTCCATAATTTTTTTATTACCTTTTTATTTTTATTATTTTTATTAATTTTTTGTTATTATTATTAATTTTTATTATTTATTTTTTATTTTTTTGTTACATTAATTTTTTTATTTTTATTAATTCTTTATTGTAATTTTTATTCTTATTTTTTTTTTATTAATTTTATTATGATATTTAATATTTTATTATGATATTTAATTTTTTATTTTTATTTATATTTATTTATTTTATTATTATTTTTTTATTTTTAATAATTTTATTATTATTTTTTATTTTTATTATTATTTTTATTAATTTTATTATTAGGCTTTGCTCTCATTAATTTTATTATTATTTTTTTATTAATTTTTTATTGGTATTTTTAATTTTTATTTTATTTTTATCTTTGTTAATTTATTATTATTTTTTATTTTTATTATTTTAATTAATTTTAGTATTATTTCTTTTTTATTAATTCTTTATTATTATTTAAACTTTTTATATTTTGTTTTTGTTTTTATTAATCTTTTCTTAAATTTTTTATGTTTTATTATTATTCTTTTTTAATAATTAAGTTTTGTTATTGTTTATTATATTAATTTTACTATTATTTTTTTACTTTTATTAATCTTTATTATTATTTTTAATTTTTACTATTTTTTTATTAATCTTATTTTTATTTTTCATTTTTATTATAACTTTTAATTTTTTTATTTTTATTGGTTTTATTATAATTTTTTTAATTTTCTTTTTTTGCTTATTATTTTTTTATTAAATTTTTAAGTTTTATTATTTATTTTATTTTTAATAGTTTTAATATTATTTTTTATGTTTATTGATATTTTATTATTATTTTTATTAATTTTATTATTAGTTTTTGTTTTTATTAATTATATTATTATTTTTTATTTTTATTTATTCTATATTAAAATTATTTTAAATTATTATTTTTTTTGTTAATTTTTAATTAATGTTATTAAGTTTTATTAATTTTTTATTTTAGTGTTTTTCATTTTTATTAATTTCTTTTATTATTTTTCATATCTATTAATTTTTTCATTATTTTTTATTTTTATTAATTTTTTCCATAGCCAAAGAATATTTGATTTGTATTTTTTTTCTTATTATTATTTTTTTTTTTTGTTGTAAAAAAGACGCTTAAGTAGAGTTGGTTTGAATACCACCAACAAGATGGTGGTCAAACGGATGAAAATCAGCACCCCAGTCTTGGCGGATTCAGGTTGATGTGGTATATTGCTTTTGTAGACCTGTTTTTTGGTTCTAGCCTTTGAAACTAAATTTTTATTCTTGATTGACTAGCTTATGCTAACATCGATCAATCATAATCTGCATAGTCGAACGTCCACTAAAGATTGCGGCTTCCGAAAACGAAAGTATTTTTCTGGCAGGGGTTTGCTCCATTCAATCGAGCACCTTCATCAACTGTCTTTCAATGAAACTTATAGTACCCTATCCGGACTCTGACTCCATCATACCCAACGTCTGTTTAGCATGCAAAGAGTTCCCTTACAGCACTAACCATTACTTCGCATAAAACTTATTCATCCAACTCCCCTCTTACTTTGCCTCCAACCCGTAGAAATAGTTTGCTTTCTAGGTTTTGCGTTATACAAACTTGTGTTACCTATAAGGTTTAACAACAAAAAAAAAAAAAACAAAAGAGTTCACGATATATCTTAGGGTGAACCCTGGCAGACTCTTCTAAGAACAAATTTTGACAGACATGTATAAGGACCACTCTATACCAGTAATATCTGTTGTTATTCTCGCGGAGAACTTTCCACTTAAAAATATGCAAATGAGAGTTTGTCGTCGAACTCATCAAAAAAGGTCCTTTCTCTTACCCAGGAATACAGTCAAGCAGCAGACACACTCATTTACAGCCAGCGCCAGCTGGAGTAAAATTGAAAGGATTACTCGTATGTTCTACTTAATTTTATTAAGCACTTTTTGAGAAAGAGAATTTGTAGCAAACAGCAAGGAACAATATAATACCTCAAACACATACATTTTTTGAACACTTCGTATCGGTTGAAACCTACAAAAATATATGCCCAAAATGGAATAAAAGCGAGTTTGGCGCACTTTTAATTTTAAGCTCATAAAATAAGTTAGTCATGAATTTTGAACAAAACGTTTCTCACTCATTTTGGCACTGAAATGAGTAAGTTTGTATGGGTGTCCGTCCACCGCCACCAGTAAATGCCATAGACTTGATTATGGTCAATTTGCCAAAAAGTTTATAATTCACACGGATTCGCTTTTATCAACTCTCTCTCTCCCTTTCTCTCTCTCCTGCTCTCCCACTCTTCTTATCGTCATGTCCTCCCACAACCAACAGCCAGCAAGTCAGAAATGTAATTATTTATCGTGCTCACGATTTGGCTAGTGGTTGAAGCCAAAAAATCACTGCAGCAAAAAGCTTAAAAACTTTTGCTGTTTTAAATCGATTTGAAGGTTTGACTTTTTGATTATTTTTGCATGTGTATATTTGAAATAGAATTAGGGCTAGTATGAGATTTAAGTCGGAACTTTAGAAATCAGGTTTTATTTCAGGAAAAATACATTTTAACCCTCCAGTTCGGAGGCGCACGATTTTATAAGATCCTCCATAACGTCGTACCGATTTCGCCCTTATGCCAGTTTTAACCAGAAAAAATTATTACGATTTCATATATTCGGAACAGCCTCCGTACTGTAAAAATAGAATATTCCACTTCTGAGATGACAAACTCACTACTGAGATGTATTCTTATTAATATCATACGGTCAAAAAGAGGCTTTGCATGGTTTCGAAAGTCGAGGAGAAACAATCGTAATCAATTTGCCACAAGCCTTTCAGAATAATAATTTTTAGCCTTATTTAGAGGGCTCGATTCATTCGATTATGTTGACGTCGCTCTTTGTTTCTTGGTCTAAATCCTTGTTGTCGTAAGTCATACAGGTCATAAAGCTAGAGTAGGAGGTCCCCGTAATTACCATTCCAGAGTGAGAGTAGATCCCGTCACCTCTAACTAATATTAAGTTCATTAAGGCGTGGATTAGTACCTCACCACGTTCTTACCAAAAGAGGAGTAGATCCTTAGCCCCTCTCCATGCCTGTTCTAATGTAAGAAAGAGACCACCTCCACACCTTGTGCCTAAAATAGAGAGTATCGCCTCACCCATTTGTGTATAAGCTACATATCTCGGCTTATTTGATCAGATAACGTAGCTCTGGAACATAGTCTTCGAATACTTCGTCGGATCGCGACACTTTTCTCGGAATTCGATCATCAAGTTTCTGAAAGTATCGAGAAAACAGGAAGACTTTAACGATGCCCCGTCTAAATCACACACATGTTGGCTATCGCACAGAGCTCTATCGCAAAACAACTCAGGTATCGCCTTCAGTAATGAATTTAGGCTGACTTTACAAACTTCAGACACCTCCTGTACACGTTCAAGAAACTCTAGAGCCGTAAAATATTAGTCCCGACTTCCTCACTCGATCCATAACAGTGGCAAACGAGGGCTCGGAATGAGTTTTGAGGATGGTGTACGTCTATTGTTGGTTTAGGTATCTGATGTTGAGGTTTAGTGCTTGCGTGGGCCTTGATTGTCTTCAGGTTCGGCCTTGCTGCTATTGTACCATAATTCCTACATCTTCGCTTGGGGATAGCCGGTCAAGTCTTGAGGGGAGTCCATCTAGGCATCGAATATATTTGGCGTGATCTTTCGCCTCAATGATGAATAGCAAACATTGAACTATCACTGTCTTAACTAACCTGATATCTGTACCCGACTGAGTAGCAAATTTGTATGTCATAACGACTCAAAAGTGACGCCAAAGTGCAGGTCACAACGCATGGAGCGAAGGGGCGTCATGCTCATGCCAAAAGTGTACCCAAACCAAATCGCCCAACGATGTTGTGTAAGTGTGATTTGGGTGGCAATAGACAGTTTCTCAATTAAATATGTATGTATGTACACAGAATTACTTAGTCAGTGAGTAAACCGGCGGAGGGGGGGCAGAAATATGCTCATCATTTCAGTAACTAACCGCAACAACGGAAGCTTTAATAAAACCTGAATGGCATGCCATATGCTCTGAGGTGATGGGTAAAATAGCATGACATTACATACATATTTCAAGCAAGCCGACATTACATGGCAGTTGCTTTCGAAGAACTTTAGTTGGCTGGCTTAGCGTTTGCTCATTTGACACTCAATGCAACCCTTAGCCTCGTGCGAGTGAACTCATAAGCGAATGGAGGTATTCACTATATTATGTTGCATAACAATTTTATATGTATACAAACAATGTGCTTATGTATAGTGAAATAATGTGACATACAAATATAAATATGTATATATATAGAGCTTACAAAGTGGATTTGCAAATATTTCCAAAGCTTGTGAGGGGGGATACAAGTTTGAAGAGAATAGTGAAGAGTGGATAGGTGTATTTATTCTCACCTCAAAGGCATGCAAGAGAAGGTCAAAGTCAAGTGTTTTTACAGCGATTATGACACTAACATATGTCCCCCCCTATCTCTCAAGCAGTTGACGGATGAAGAGAAGATGGAAAGTGAATAGAGAAAAAATTAGAGTGATATAAAAAGGTTGCTAGAACGCCACAGCAGATACAACAGATGAAAAAACAAACGCCGAAGATGTGATTTAGGACACTTTGGAAGACTTCTAATGCATAATTTAGTACACTATAAGTTTATGAGGTATTTTTAAGACATGGAAACATGGAAAATGTATGAATAAATTTCCATTTTACTCACTACAAAGAGAAAAAGGTTTTACGGAAAATTTATTGTCATCTGTGAATGACGTAGACGATGAAAGAGAGATCGGTCATGTCGTTCGCTTAGACGAAAACACTTCTGCTTTGAAAGTATTAGATACAGAGGAAATAGGTAGACTTCGATTACGTTAGAAAAGAGAAGGACCTATCTTCACTAAACATAAAATCAGTAAGTAGCACCAGTGCTCCCAAATAGTCTGAAACGGGTTTTAATCACATTTTAAATTCGGAAATGCACCACTACTCACATATATAAAACAACGTAAATATTTCCAAAACAGCAGAGAGCGAGAGAGAGAGAGAATAAGGGTTGCCATATATTTTCAAATTGAAAAAAAAAAGTCTACAGAAAATAAAAATGTAAAAATTTATTAATCAAATTCAAAATTAAATTTAAATGCTTTCCCCGGTTTTCATATAGGGTTGCCAGGTGTTTTCAATTAGAAAAAAATTTGCTGAAACTATAATTACTAAAATTTGAATTCATTATCATAAGAATAAAAAGAAAAATAAATTGAAAAGTTTTTCTTCAGGAATATTTAAATAGGATTGCCAGGTTTCGTCAATTAAAAAATATAACTGAAACAAAATGAAAAAATTTTAATTATTTTTACTTTCCTTGGGGATATTTATATTGGGTTTTTTTTTACACTTTTACCCATAAATTCAAAAATAAAAAAATTTAAATGTATATAAATTTTCTAAGCGATTTTTCAATAGGGTTGCCACGTGTTTTCAATTAAAAAAATTTGCTGAAACTATCATTAACAAAATTTTTCTTCATTGTCATCCCTGGGGATATTTACTCGTATATAGGGTTGCCAGGTATTTTGAGTTTAAAGAAAATTTACCGAATTTTTTTTTAAATTTCTTCGATGAGAAATAAAATTGTATATTATTCTTAAGGGATATTCATAAAGGTTGCCAGATATTTTCAATAAATAATTAATTTAATAATAAAAAAATTAGAATTTAAATATTTTTCCTTTCTTGGGGATACTTATATAGTGTTTTTTACATTTTTACCTTTAAATTCAAAAATAAAAAAATTTAAATGTATATCAGTTTTCTAAGCGCTATTCATATAGGGTTGCCAAGTAATTTCATTAAGAAAAAAATTTCTGGTAAATTTTTTTTAAATAGTTTTACTTTTTAAAACAATAATAAAAGAAAAAATAAATGTAAATACTTTTCATTTGGCACATTTCAACAGGGTTGCCAGGTATTTTCAATCAAAAAAAAATTTTAACAAAAATTTTATTAATCTTAATTAATTAATACAACAATAAAAATTTAATTGAATCGCTGTTACTTACGTATATCCTTATAGGGTTACCAGGTATTTTCAATTAAAAGAAAAAATACTGAAAAAGAAATATTATATGTAAAGTGAAGTGGAGTGCAGTTTATTGGAGAATTTTAATTTTAGAATTTTTTGCTAGAGGACACCATACTTTTGCTAATTTTTTAAAGAAAAAATTCACTTTTTTCGGGTATAGGCTGCTCTAAGAATTTCTTACGTTACATTCGGCGCCTCCATTCAGTATTTTTTATAGCTTTTTGCTATACGCTATTTATTAGATTCCATAACCATTTCTTTTTTCAATGAATATTAAATGCCTTCAGCATGTTGCCACAGCCACCAACAACCGCCAACGAGGTTGTAAGCACTTACTTCCTGCTTACAAGCCATCATCAGTCACTTCACCTCATTTATGCTAAGTCTAAGTTATGTAAGGGTGTATATGGGTGCATATTAGGTGATACAAAGTAAATGTTTTATAAGCACATGCATATACGAGTATACATACATATACATATATATACGAGTATACATATATAGTGTATCTATCTAATGAATGTCATCACTTGACTCTTTGAATTTTTAACAGAGTCACTAAATCAGACACGATGAGAAAGTAGATGATGAGGCTTATGTAAAATAATGCCCATATAACGATGTACATATCTATGTACGGGCACAAGTACATATACATATGTGTAGGAAAGCACCCAACAAGCATTGAAAAAAATTCTGTAATTTTTCTTTTATTTATTTTTATTATTTAATAATAAATATGTTTACATTTTTTCTTATAAAAATTATTTAATTTTTTTTATTTTAAATAAATAAAATTATTATATTTTTTAATTGCTTATTTTTCATTTTTTTGTTCTCGAGTTTGTATCAAAATGTTTTTAAATTTAAAAAAAAATTTATTCAACTTGTGAAACAAAGTTTATGTCACTTAATAAATATACTTTTCATGAAAAATATTAATTTTTTTAGTTGAGATAATATATTTTTAAATATTTTAATTATCAAGTCAAAAACTCAACCCTAAAGCTTGTGGCGCATGTACTGCCAAGAGGGAAGGCAGCGAGAGAGAGAGAGAGAGAGATATACCTATATACCTAGAGATATAGAGATACCCCAGCAAATATTAAATTGCCTATTGACCTTTTTATTTTTGATGTTGTTGCGTCACTACTGCTGTCACTGCCGTTGATAAGTAGGATATTAATCATAATCACCCACTGATTCCGAAATAAGCACGCCAATACATAAGCATATCAAAGGCATTAAACATATGTACAGTGGGTGACAGGGGGAGCCTTGTGATGCTTTATTTGAACATAAAATATTTGTTTCTTTTTCAACTGTGAATTATGCACACTCTTTGCATTAAACAACTATTTGTATATATATACATATATATTTTATTTATTTATTTTATTTTTGCTTACATATAAATTCATTTATTTCCTATTTTGTTGCACATATAATGTTTGTATATATTTTTGTAACTTTTTGTATCATTTTATCTCTCTTCTTATGCAAGTGGTGCTCAAATGTGCACCAAATAATTGTTTTTGTGTTTCGTTTTTTGTTTTGCATTTTTATGTATAAATGTAAATATTAAAAACAGTAGCGCTGTTGTTGATGAATGAAAGTGCGCAAAATATTCATATATAAACACACAGAGCAGGAAAAGCATGTAAGGGTAGCGAGCGCTTAGTGGCCCACTTAAATTGTGTCAGCAGCACACATTATGTCTGTATATGTATGTAGGTATACATATAAATATATTTGTATGCCCTCCTTTGCTGATAAAATATGCATAAATGCATAAACCTCATCTCGCATCTCCACTGTGGAAGCAACAACTATTAGCTCAGCTCAACGCTCATAGAGAGCTTCGCCGTCACATCTCAGCTCACACTCGCTTTGGCCTCTTGCGCTACTTCCCTTTCATGCTTTTACTCTCCTTCCGCTCCCCACATCTCCCTTTATCCCACTCTCTCCCTCTCCCTCTCTGTGGCATTATGTTTTGATATTTGTTTTTCATTATGTGCAACATTTAAATATACGAGCATAAATATATTTTATTCATTCATTTATGTTCATTGCCTGGCTCTGTTCTACGCTTTCAGTTCAGTTTCTCGTTTTTCTCTGCTTACCCTTCAACCTGCAGTTGCAACATACCACATATGTATGCATTCGTATTTTGCTGCTGCCTGACGTTGACAGCATGGAAGACTATGAGCTCCTCAGCTGTCAGTTTGTAAGTCAGTTAGTCAGTTGTGGAGTGGATAGGGGGAGGGGGTCCTTTGGCTTTAGTGCTCCATGTGCAGTACAGAGCGTGCACTGAAAGAAATGTCGAGCTGATCTTTAACACACAATTTAATTCGTAGTAAGATATTCGATATTCTTCTAGCTTCTAGCGCTTCCTCCGGAGGCATAATCATTTACGTCGGCAGCGATATAAATTTGTGCGGGATCCCTGAGGTTAGCACACCTAGCAATCACGTAGCACCTAAGTCTTCTAACAACGCTCCCATATCATGCCTATTTTATTTGTATTTAAGATGCCACATGGAAAGATAGAGCTATGTAAACATAACCCAACTCTTTTGTCCGAATAAGCTGAGTAGTAGAAGCCGTATTCGTTCCGGAGTCAAACAAAATTCCTCTCCTCTCCTCTCCTCTCCTCTCCTCTCCTCTCCTCTCCTCTCCTCTCCTCTCCTCTCCTCTCCTCTCCTCTCCTCTCCTCTCCTCTCCTCTCCTCTCCTCTCCTCTCCTCTCCTCTCCTCTCCTCTCCTCTCCTCTCCTCTCCTCTCCTCTCCTCCATATAAAATTCTCTTTACTTTTTTCAAAGTGTACCCAATCATCCTTACACATATGTACATATGTACATGGGCTCACCGCCATCACCACAACACCACAGCCGGGAACAACCACAGATGACGCAATGGCGTTGAGAGCCTATTCACATCGAGCTCAAAAGCATGTAATGAGGCCAAGCTGTGGTAGTGTACTCGTACAGAAGTGTGGCTAGCAGACCTATGTGTGTGAGGTCACATGCGAGTACCTCGTATGTACATAACGGTATGTAAAAGTTCGAGTGCAAAAGTGTTGCAAAGTGCAACTTTCAATAATGAAAATATTGTTGAATTCATTAATTATTCTTAATTCATCACACACACTTATGCATGGCCACAAAAGAGTATCTGAAAAGAGATACTTGCAACTCACTTGGCGCTACAGTGGCAATGATGAAAGTGTCAATGATATTTACTTGAACTCTGTTGTTACTTGCAACATGTCAAAGCCATTTTATGCCATTATTTGACAACATCAGTGGCAAGTTGAAGTTCGTGTCACGTAAATATGCAGTTCAAAAGCTTTGTGTTTACAGAGGATGAAGTTTTAAAGAGAGGAGAATAAAACATAGTTGCATGGATGTGTGAGTGGCTTTGAGTACATTTAATTTCTTCGGCAGCTCGTCTCACTGGTCTCACCTTATTTCATCCAAAGTGAATTCACTCTTATTCTCGTACTCTCTGCTACTCTATCTCTCTCTTATTGCAATCTTGCGCCACACATCTAACCTTTCCTTCCTCTCCTCATATCTCTTATTCGTTTCTGGATACCATATATTCTACTACCTGCAAGCTCATTATTTTTCATTTCTTTCTATCTCATCTCTGAATGAATCTTCCCTTAAAGTCTTAATATCCCATGTAATGAGGCCTCTGATAGCACTGGCTAATTTTATATCTGATTTTGATGAGTTGGAACTCAAAAATATAATCTAGGTTTTCGAATGCCAGACACATAAGGTCCCGGAATTTTTAGTTAGTAACTATTAAATTTGTCCAGAAAATCCATAAGACCAAGGATGACCTCACTGGAATCAGATTAGCTCTAGAAGCTCGAGACAAGTCGAGTGTTGGAGGTTTTTTTTTATTAGAAAGTGATGTCTATCCAACTAATTATTTCTAGAGGTCGAAACCGGAGCCGGAGCTCGTCAGAAATCTGACATTGGGAACTTTCAACACCGTAAACGAAGATCCGTTACATACCTAATGTGGATGCCACATGTGTGTATACCTTTTGCATTTGAACAAAAAAAAAAAAAGAAAAAATACCGCAAAACATTTTTCGCAAAGGGACTTGTGACACACCAGCGGGACGGTATGCGTGTGTTTGCTCACACTGTTGGGCACATGGCTGCATGATCACACTCAAATGCAATACCAGCAGCAGGCAGAGTGCTACCAACTTTCAGTTGCTGACACTAAATGTTGCCTGTCTCGTTGCTGATGTTGTTGTGGTTGTTGCATGCCCATTAAATTGACGCTTGGCCGACTTTAGTTTACTTTTTCAGCACAAGCAAGGGCCACACCAGCAAGCACACATACATACGCACATTAGAATTTTACGTATGTTTGTATGTATGTAAGCGTGCATGTGCGTTGGTGTGTGTGTGTGTTGTGTGCAAAAAGTGCCACAACTGTGTAGCATGCCACAATATGTGGGCGAACAAATACCGTTTTCCGCCTACTGCTTTCATTTCCAGCTCCATTGTAACTTTGACAATTTTCCAATTGTTGTTGTTGTTGTTGTTGTTGCACTGCCACAACCGGTCAGAAATGCCAAATCAGCGAAACAAGAATCAGAGAAACAATAACAATAATACAAATGAAATACAAAACAATGCCCTGACAACAACAACAACACAACTGAAACAACAACAGAAACAGAAACATCAGAAAAAGCACTGCCGCAAATGTTGTCAACCAGCCAAATGCCACACAGACCATTGTTGCAAGTGCATTTTTAGGCCATCGATGGCAGGCGAGATTTCCACTGGCACCAGCACCACCATCACCACCACCAACAACACGTACTCGTTCCACACGGCCAACCATATTGTCCATCTCTCAGTGCAGTGCCAACATCAACAACAACAACAGTCTGTGTTGTGGCATCAACAAACATCTGCTATGCAAACAACAAAAACAAACAATCTTTGTACTCTCCGGACAACAACAAAACACAGCACACGAGTGAGTATACTGCAGTTTACACAGCTCTACCAGCAATCTGATGAGCTTGAAGAATGGCAATAACAACAACAAGCTCCAATCTTTCACTCTCCTTGACTCCTTTTCAGCAATAAAAACCATTTTATGTTTGTTTTTCCTGATTTTTTTTCCTATTTTCAATTTTAACTGTCAGTTACACATCAAATGAAAATGTTCACTCACACACACACACACATACGCATACATACATATACCATACACTCACAATGGCCTCCGGTTTGACAAGGATCTGCTCTAATTTTCCAAAATGAACATTTAATTTTGTTACTAAAAGGAAAGGAAAAAGAAGCAGTGGAAGTGATAATATATTATTAAAGATATTAAAAATGTAGGCCAGGCTTTAATTAAAATTGAACGCTTATATAAATGTTGAATAATTCAATTTTTTGGCATATAAAATTAAAACAAAAAACACATAAAATGAACTACAATAAAATTAAATTAAATAAATAAAATTAAATAAAACAAAAAAATAACATAAATTGAGAAGAATTAAAATGAAATTAGATAAAACAAAATAAAATGAACTAAAATAAAATAAATAAATAAAATAAAATTCAATTATATTAAATAAAACAAAAAAGTAACATAAAATGAGAAAAAATTAAATAAATTGAAAAAAAAATAAAAAAATTCAAATAAATTAAATAAAAGAATTAATAAATGAAATTAAACTAACTTAAATCAGAATGAAAATAAATTAAATTAAATAAAAATATATAAAACAAAATAAAATGACATGAAATAAAATAAACTAAAAGAGAATGAAATAAAAAAATTAATAAAATAAAATAAAAAATTAAATTAAATTACTGAATATATAATAAAAGAAAATTTAAGAAAACAATGTAAAATAAAAAAAATATAATGAGATAAAATAAAACAAAAAATAAAACAACAAGTAAAGCAAATTAAAATAAAATTAAATTTAACTAATTTAAGTACATTAAAAGAACACAACACAATATAAAATGAGATAAAAATAATTAAATAAATTTAAATTAAGTTGAAGTAAATAAAATAAAATAATATAAATTAAAATGAAATAAAATAAAATGAATTAAAAAAAGTAAAATAAAATAAAATAAAATAAAAAGAAAATTAAATTAAATTAAAAAACGAAAACACATAAAACTATTTTAATGTTTAATTAAATTTAACTAATTTAAGTAAATTTAAAAACATAACACAATATTAAATGAGACAAAGCTTATTAAATAAATTTAATATAAAATAAATTAATTAAAATAAAATAAAACCGCATAAATTAAAACAAAAAAATAAAATAAATAAAATAAAAAAAATAAAATAAACTAAATATAATTAAATTAAATAAAGTTAAATAAAATGAAATAAATTCAACTAAACAAAAAACCAAATAAAATAGTAAAAAATATAAAACAAAATATATTGAAATAAAATAAAATAAAATAAAATAAAAAAATAAAATTAAATTAAATAAAAAAACGAAACACATAAAACATTAAAATAAATTAAACTAAATTTAACTAATATAAATAAATTAAAAAAAAAAATACAGTGGAAAATGAGATAAAACTAATTAAATAAATTTAAAATAAAGCAAATAAATTAAAATAAAATAAATTAAATTAAATATAATTAAATTAAATTAAATAAAGTTAAATAAAATAAAATAAATTCAACTAAATAAAAAATCAAATGAAATAGGAAAGAATATAAAATAAAATATATTGAAATAAAATAAAATATCATAACATAAAGTAAAGTAAAGGAAAGTAAAGTAAAGTAAAATAAAGTAAAGTAAAGTGAAATAAAATAAATAAAATAGAATAAAATAAAATAAAACCAAATAAATTAAAACAAAAAAAAATAAAATAAATTAGATATAATAAAATTAAATTAAATAGAGTTAAATAAAATAAAATAAATTCAACTAAATAAAAAACCAGATGAAATAGGAAAGAATAAAAAACGAAATATATTGAAATAAAATAAAATAAGAGAAAATTAAATTAAAAAAATATAAATAAAATTAAATGAAATGAAATGAATTAAAATAAAATAAAATAAAATAAAATAAAGCTAAGCAAAATAAACTAGTATTGTTCAAAAATAAATTTAAATTATTTATATAATTTAAAAAAATAATATAAATATAATAAATTGAAATAAAAAAACAAAAAACTAAATAAAACTAAATGAGATAAAATGAAACAAAATATAATGAAATAAAATAATCAAAACAAAGTAAAATGAAATAAACTAAAAATAAATTTAAGTTTTTTTATTAAAATGAAAAAAAATTTTAAATAATTTACAGAATATTTAATAAAGTAAAATAAAAAAATAGTTTACCGAAAATTTAATAAAGCAATTTAAAAGGAATATATAAATTTAAAAAAATTTAATTAAATTAAATAAGCCAAAGTTTAACAAAACATACTTTATAAAAATTTAAAACATTTATGATTTTCATAATATTTCAGTTTCGGGGTATGAATTTGAAATTTGTTTCCTTATTTAAGTGTTAAAATTATTATATGCCCGCTCTCCACAGCAACATAAAAGACAAAGCAATGGCATATGTTTTTGTTTACATATATTTATTTTTTCATGAAATCCCCAGCTGACAATTAAACATTAATTACCTCAATTTACAATTAAACTTTTAATTATTGAGCCATTCAAAATGCCACAAATATACATACATACGTACGAACTGTAAGCGTCTGCAAATATTTTACCCACATGCACATATACACACATACATACACCTACAACATTTTTATTACCATCAAATAAAAAAAAACACATTAAATTTATTTACCCAAGCAAAGGCTTACGGTAAATCTGCAGTACAACATGACATGATGCCACGCATTGCAACATGTACATACGAGTATGTATATGCATGTATTTGCATCGTGTGGCAACAACGCATAATTGCCACTTGGCGCCGTTTGTCTGACGCAGCACGCCACAAACAAAACATGCAAACGAGCTGCCAATGAATGAAATACCAAATCAAAGCAAACCAAAGCAGCCATCAAATAGTATGTATATGTATGTATGCATGTATACATATCAAGCGTGCGGCAATTACTTGATTTTTAAGGTATACATAGCACATGTTGCATGCCACAACAGCTACTGACTTTGTTGGCAGTTTATAAATTAAAACAAAAAATAAATTAAAAAATTGAAATTTAAAAAAAAAATACAAAAATCAACAAACATTGCAACAACAACAAACCGTTCTACATACAACATACGCAATTAACTTTAGATATTTTCTGCCTCTCTTTTTATGTTTAATTCCGCCAATACATACTTATTTACGAATATTCTAAATAAATCTATTTCTCAGTTCACGTGGAGATTTCAAAAAGAAAAAACACCAAGAAAAAACCAATTTATTGATTACTGCGGCAGTGCAGTGCAACGTGGTGTGGCGCAACACGCTGTTTGATGCAAAATGCAGCGCTGCACCGCACTTGATTGCATTATGAGTTTAATTCATTTTATAATTGTGCAGCTATTTGTATCTGTGTGTGTGTGTGTATATGCGTGTATATGAGTTGTTTATAAAATCAAATCGTGAGTTTTATGTCTGCCTTGGGGTTGCCACTGCAGCACTTACAAAAAACCATTAGCTCTAGTCTTTAATGCAGCACAAAGCACGCCCACTGGGCATGGGTTGTCGTAAATTTAGTGAATACATACGTGTACATACATACATACGAGTACATAAGCTCAACGTTCTGCCTTCATGTTTCTCGCACGCATATCGTTTTAATAGTTAAGAGTTTAGCGGTTTTTTGTTTTTTTTTTTGTATTACATAATTAATGGCACAAATTGAGTTAATAAATGATTATCACTAATTAATATATTTTTAATTTTTTCTTTGCAGGTAAGACTGAGTGAGAATATTTATTTTGGTGGCATTTTTTGTAAGTATGATAATATAGTGCAGCTTTATATTTTATTAATAATATTTCATTTTATTTCATTTTTCTATTTTTTATTGATTTTATTTAAATTTGTTTTGTTTAAATTTTGTTTATATTAATTTTTTTATTACAATTTTAATTTATTTAATTTATGTTAATTTAATTTTCTATTTCATATTTTTCTGATTAATTTATTTTTATTTGAAAATATTTTACCTTTTATATTCACATATCTTATTTTATTTCCTAATATAAATAATTAAATTATAATTCTTTTCCCTTTTTTAATGCATTTTGTTTTATCTTGTTATTTTTCATTTACCTTATTTTACTTATTTTTTGTTTTCGTTTTAATTTATTTTATTTTAATGTTAATTAATTTTATATAATTTAATTCTTTTATTTCATATTATTTTTTTTTATTTCTAAGTTCTTTTAATTTATATTTTCAGTTGTGTTATTTTTTAAATAATTTAATTATATTTTTTTTTTGCATTTCATTTTATTTTACTATTTTTTATTTACTTTATTTGATTTAATTTTTTTTAATTCATTTTATTCTTTTTTTATCTAAAATTATTAATTTAATTTTAATTATTTTTATGTTATTTCATTTTATATTATTTTGATTCATATTTTATTTTAAAATATTTTACTTGATATTTTCAATAATTTTATTTTAAATTATACAAATATATTTTATTTATGGGTTTTCGTTTAAATGGAACTGTTTCAGACCATATATCTTTTGGAAATAATGAAAAAATTATAATAAATTATATTTTATTTATTTTTATTTCATTTTATTTGATTTTCATTCAATTTTATGTTCCTAAACTCTTAGTAAGAGTTTTTATTATTATTTTTTTTTTATTTTAGTATATTTTTATACTTTATTTAATTTTATTATTTCACATTTTGCTAATTTATTTCTTATTTGAAATTATTAATTTTTTTTAGTTTATTTATTATTTTAATTTTTTGATTTGTATTAGCTAATTTTATTTTATTTTCTTTGTACTGCACTTTATTTATTTTATTTCCATTACATTTTATTTGTTGATATAATTATTAATTAATTTTTTTAATTATTATATTAATTTTGTGTTGTATTTTAAATTTTATTTTTTTACATAAATTATATGTTTATATTTTATTTCTTTTTTTATTGCATTTTAGTTTTTTCCCCATTACATTTAGTTTTTCCTATTGTTATTAATTAATTTTTCATTATTAATTTTAATCATTTTTTTAATTAAATAACTTTTTTTTAATTTTAATTTTGCATTGTATTCTAATTTTTTTTTATTTAAATTATTTAGTTATATTTTCTTTCTTCTTTTAGTGCGTTTTTTTTTATTTTGATTCAATTTTATTTTCCTATATCTTTAGTAATAATTTTTATTATATTAATTAGATTTTTTATTTATTTTAATTTAATGATTTTATTTCATATTATTCTCTATTTATTTTATTTTTAAATAACATTTTTTTAATATAATTCTTTTTTTATTTAAATTATTTTATTTTACATAGATAGTTTAATCTTCTTTTTTAATCAAAATTATTTCATTTTATGTTTGATTTTTATTCGTTTAATTTTTTTTTTTTTTTTTCATATATAATTATGTATAACAAAATAATAGGAATATAAATTTTTTTACACAAAATCATTATTTATTCGTCTACATTAATATTTTCGCTCTCAAAAGTTCCCTCTCCAAGCATACGAAATTTAAAAATTCTCGTAATATTTTGAACTACGTGGAATTATAATATGTGGCAAATCGATTTAGCCATGTTCGTCTGTCTGTTCATCGGCCCATTCTTCCAAGTAGATGATACCTCAAATTAAGATCGAGATACTTTGAAGAAACTTGGTTCATATATTTTTTGACCTACCTAAAATTATGGACGATATACTCATATTTTCATACTTAAATATGTAATCGAGCAAAAAGTACTCCTTAGTCTCACATAACAGACTTTTTTACTTTCCACGCCCCACTTGAATGAATATCGAATATTTAAGGTCTTAATAAACAGAACTCAAGCAAACTTGGTAGGTATGCTACTCTTAATCGGGACTAATATCCTACGAAAAATGAGTGATGTATAGGACCAGAAATAGACTCATCTCCCACAAAACAGACCTCCTATTTTTGTCCGATTTGTGGACTTTATTGACGCTTTGTAACCGCAGGAGCGATTTTCGGCCGAGATCCTCGTCCAATTTTCTTGTATGCTTTTTGATGTTTTTCTGCCTTCGTACGGCTGATGGATTTTTATGAGCAGCTTTTATTTCATGTCGGTCGGTTTGACATTCCCTGTCGCAATTAGAAAAATGAATTTTCTATAATATTTGGATATTGATCGAACCAGGACTCCAACATTCGGTTATTGCGGCCGCCATCTGTGGTCCGAATTATGTAAGTACCAGATGGAGAAGAGAGAGACCCACCAAAAATTTATACCGATATGTTCAGATTGACGAGTTGAGTTGATTTAGCCATGTCCGCCTGTTTGTACGCAGACTATTCTCTCAGTTTTCGATCATTTGTCGCAATCGACCAAATGGAACCGCTATAGCATATACCTGTGCGACCGATTTTTCAGATTATAGATTTTGGCTCATAAGTCCTTCAAAAAACCATTTAAAAACGTGAAATCTGGTACTCTACAGACATGTAATGAATTACATATTGGTACTGAAAGTTATCGAAATCGGACGTCTATAACATATAGCCCCCATACAACCGATTTGTTCAGATATGAGGTTTTAGGTCCAAACTCCTTCAAAAAGGTATCTAGAAACATGAGATTTCGTACTGTACATTCGGATTCATAAATAAACATCGATACCGAAATCGAACGACTATAACATATAGCCCCCATACAACCGATTTGTTCAGATATGAGGTTTTAGGTCCAAACTCCCTCAAAAAGGCATCTAGAAACATGAGATTTCGTACTGTACATTCGTATTGACAAATAAACATTGCTACCGAAAATCATCGAAATCGGACGACTATAACATATAGCCCCCATACAACCGATTTGTTCAGATATGAGGTTTTAGGTCCAAACTCCCTCAAAAAGGCATCTAGAAACATGAGATTTCGTACTGTACATTCGTATTCACAAATACACATTGATACCAAAAATCATCGAAATCGGACAACTATAACATATAGCACCCATACAACCGATTTGTTCAGATATGAGAATTAATTTTATTTTGTACAATTTTTTGTGAGAGTTCTATGTTTTTTCTTTCATTTGCTTCTTCTTCTATTAAAAAATAAAAAAATAAAAATTTGTTGATTTCTAAACTATGTCAAAGCAACATTTCTCTTTCACGCTGGCATGCACTAGTATTTTGTGTACAAATATTTAAAATAAATAAATAAAAATATTTTGAAATGTGGTTTTTGATTTAAAACTGTTATTTCTGTGCATTGTAAAAACATGTCGCATTTATGAAAACGCCGCACCAACACACATTAAAATGAGAAATGTGCAAAAATTATTTGCAAAATATTTGCAATATTTTCACTATGCCTTGGTGTGCGTATGTATGTAATCTATGTAATGTATGGGTATGTACGTGAAATTTTCCAAATGGATTTTTCTAAAAGCCACAAACTACACGAGTATACACCTATGTACATCTATACATATGTATGTGATGTATTGTACATATGTATGTATGTATGTAGTAACTACAAAACATTTCACACGTTTTTCACATTTGGCAGTTGACAAGTAGCAGCCGCAAACAACAACAACAAACAACATTGACGAGCACGTTGCAACGCAATGACACATTCAATGGCAATGAAATTGCAATAATAACAACAACAAGAATACATTACTCTTGTTGTTATTGTTTTTGTATTTTTTTTTTTTGTATTTTTTTGTTGTCACATGTTGTATGTATGTATGTATGTATTTGCTAAGCATTGTGCATATCAGTAAATGGCTGGAATTCCACTCAATGACACTTGCCGCCGCCACGGCTGCCGCCCGCCGCCTGCCTCCTTCAGCCTGTGTGATAGTCCGCTTTGTCAGCTTGCCACTTGCAATCCAGCACACATTGTTGTTGCATTTTTATTCTATAAATGGCTTGAAAAGTTGCGAAAAGCACATTTCAGGCTCGTTTATTGTTCAAAGATAAATGCGAAAGAAAATGAAAACTGAGTAAAAAAAAAATAAAAAAAATAAAAAAAAATAAAAAAAAATAAAAAAAAAATAAAAAAAATAAATAAAAAAAATGAAATGAGAAACAAGAAGAAGTAAGTGCGCTACAAGCTCAGACAATGAAAGAAAAATGTAAAAATAGAAACAACAAGCAAACTAAATTTAGATAAAAAAAAGCCACTCAACTTACCTAAGCGGCTTGGAAAAAGTATAGTTTGCGAGCAAACTTAGTAAGTGGCATGCCACACATGCCACACACAATGCTTACATGCACATGCAGCCCATATATGTACATATATACGCACCTCTTTGGGCGCGTATATATACCTATATGTATGTATGTATGTGTGTTTGTGTTATGTATTCTATTTGTCACACATTTTCAAGTCGTAAATCAATATGTATGAAATAGTGATAGCAAAAACAATAACAAAAACAAAAAGAAGAAAAGAAAAAAACAAATGGGCACAACAATTGGCAACTCTGTTCTAAGCGCTGATAATAGTATATCAAATGAAATGAAAGTTGTCATTACAAACTTGACAACAACAGCAAAAACAACAACAACAACAACAACAAGGAGTAAATTCATTTTTATTGTCGTTGAAATCTGAGCAACTGACGTTGGAAGCAATAACAGCTGATGTAACAGCAGGAGTTGTTGCCAACTGTGTTACGGTTTTTGTTGTTGTTCTATTTTTTATCTTTTTTTGTTGCTTGACAAGACAAGAGTGAAACTATCGTGATGGTTGCCACTTTTTTGCTACAACTAATGACGTATTATGTTAGAATTATTAAGTTTAAATGACAGTCGTTGCAACATGCAACAACAACAACAACAACAGCCACGAAGAAAGTGTAGAAAATTACAAGAAACATACATACATACATACATAAAGGTATATTTAGGGATCAAAGACTACGAGACGCACTGTTGGAAGCTTATTTACCAGATATCACCAACAGTCCAATCCATTTCGAGGCTCCCCACTTTATGGAAGAAAAAAACTTGAAAATTCAAATTTAGTGTGGAATGTTTATTATCATCCGGAAGAACATTCTTTGGCATTTATTTTTTGAAGATTATATTCTTCAAATGTTGGCCGCGACTACGTCTCAGATGGTCCAGCCGTTGGGTCTAATTTTCGATGACTCGTTCGAGCATTTCCTCTGATAACTGGCAAATGATACGTGTGGTGTTTTGCTCCAAGGCTTGAATCGAAGCGGGATTGTCCGCATAGACTTTAAACTTTACATATTCCCACAGGAAAAAGTCTAACGCTGTGATGTCACACGATCTTGGTTGCCAATCCACTGGCCGAAAACGTATAATTATCTGCTCACCGAAGTGTTTTCTCCATAAATCCATTGATTGATGCAATGTGTGGGAAGTGGCACTGGCTTGTTGAAACCAAATATCGCTTAGATCACTAGCTTCAATTTCAGGCATCAAATAGTCGATTATCATGGCGCAATAATGATCACCATTTACGGTACTCACCGGCATTATTTTTGAAGAAATATGGGCCGATAATTCCAGCGCCCCACAAACCACACCAAATCTTTGTTTTTTCTGAATGAAATAGCAGCTCTTGAAACTCTTCAGGTTGCTCTTCGTACCCAATGCGGCAATTTTGCTTGTTTACATGAGCCAGAAATGGATCTCATCGCTAAAAAAAAATTTGGCTCGAAAACGTCGGATCATCTTGGATCTTTTCAAGAGCCCATGGAGCGAAGCGATGTCGCTTGAGAAAGTCGGGCGGCTTCAGTTCTCGCGACAAGCTATATTTTGTACGTTTTCAATTTAAGATCTCGACGTAAAATGCGCCAAGTCGTTTCATACGTCACTCCGAGTTGCGACGAACGGCGCAGAATCGACTCTCCACTGTCTTCGTGTATACTCTCAGCTGTGGCCGCAATATTTTCTTCACTGCGCGCTGGACGTGGTCTATACATATTCTTTAGAAAACCTTGCCTTAAGTAGGCTTTCCGGTCTCAATTTGCCTTAAGTTGCTTTCCTCATCGTTAAATCATCGGTAGTTTAGAATGATGTGCTCTGCGTTTTCCAACTCACCATTGCAATGTAAAAACTGAGGATTGTCCGCGTGTGTGCTTATGCAAGTATTGGCGAAGGCAGCCATGCCGGTTGAGAAACTGCGTGTGGTAATAATCAGTTTCACCCTGCTGTCTTTCGATCCATTTGCTTACACTTAGGATCAGCTTTTTCATCCATCTTTCTCTTGGGAGTCGAATCCCACCTTTGCTGCGGCTTCGTTTGATACGAATGTACTACATAGATGCTCTTAACGACGCCAATCTATGTATCTAAGCTGGAGCTCTCAAGTATTCCGGTACCAGTGTGGCAATAGCCGAGATTGGTGCCGTTTACATTAGGATGGACAAACTGACACTCGAGCAAGCATTTTCCTTCTTTATTGTCTTGGACCTCCTATATTTGGCATGAGTCCTGCGATAGGAGCGTCGACTTTACTCGCTTTCTTGCTAGAGTATTTCAAATGTTCCTTGAAGCGAAGTCGATAATCAAGAATAACCCCAGCTTCGTTATAATTGAAGGAAGGACCGCTCCGAACTATTCTGTACTAAACGGGGTTTCAGATAAGGCGACTCCATGTCTGGTGACTTCCTTCACTTAAAGAGAAAACAGCATGAGCAGCCGATCTAAACAAAGAAGTTTCAATCTTCTAGAAGACAGTACAACTGCTGGGTTATGCCCATGATAAGGATGTTATAGTCTCACCGACTGTGTTGTTAATTCTGTTTTCTTCTCCACAGGAGATAAAGAAGCGAGACAAATGAGTATGGTAATGAACGAGGACAAACGACACTGTTGACTGTCATAACTTTGAAGTTGGAGACCTTTTCATCTATCATGGAACCAACATTGTCTAAGCTTGGGGGGTAGGAGGGAGAGAATGTTTAAGAGTAGGGAAGGTGATGATTATTAAAACCCTTCATAGAGCCGTTGGGCCCTTAATGGAGTTCGGCTGTGAGCTCCATAGGAAAAAATTAGAGGTGGTGCGGGGTCCGGGTGAGAAATTTGGAGATGGATGATGGATTTGCAGAAGGACCATTCCATTTGTTGCGTTGTAAATTTATTGAGCGCTTTTGCTCTTCAAAATTTGTGGAGCAAGGGAGTGCTCCAGTGCTTTTGTAAGTCAAGCTTACACCACTTAGGAACTGGTGTCGAGCGTCTTACCAAGCACTCTTAGTTAAGCATCTAATAGACACTTTCAGTTTATTGCTTCACTGTTCACCCCTGAGAATGTCACATATGTACTCGGACAAACGTGCATTCACTAAAAATATGCAGTGGAAATCGGGTGTGGTAGGATCCATGCTTTAACCTACTCCTTCTTCCCCCTAGATGGCTTAGTCGTCGAGAGATTTGCATAGATAGCCGACAATCCGGCTCGAATGACCATGTTTATGCGAAGGTCCCTTCGTAAGCCTTCCGAAATAAAATCACTCGGCAACACCAACAACAATATCAGCACTGATATCCGAAGCTCATGCCGACAGGTCCTACTTTGGACTGAGTAGGCAGTTGATAAGTAAATTTCTGTCTCCACGAACAAAAATCGAACTCTACAAGTAGTCCCTCGTTACATCCGCCCTGCTATAGGGTGCGAAACATGGACGATCACAACATCTGATGAATCGACGCTAAGAGTTGTGCTGACAACGGCGACCGCCGCAGCCGATGGAACGATAAGTGGTCTGTATGTACATAATATACGGCGATATTGGCAGAGCTACCCGAAGCAATAGGCTGCGTCTACGCTGGCCCGAACGGATGAGAACACACCAGTTTTGAAAGTATTCGAAGCAGTACGCTCCGATGGAAGCCGAGCAAGAGGAAGATTTTCTTAAGTGATTTCTGCCAAAATATCAAAAAAACAGAAAATATTTAAAAATAATTCCAAAGCATTCTTAGATATTATGTATGTATGTATGGATGTCAAAATATGCAAAAGTCACTTTAGCATTTTTGATTTGACATTTAATCATTGAAAGTCAGCAGCTGTTGCAATTTGACTGCCACAACCGGCAGCGCATAACCCTCCAAGATTCTTTTGTAAGACTTTAGGGTGGCTGCTGCATCGACATACATACATACATACAGGCATACAGACACACTCTTATACTTATAAAAAAACACATGCTATGCAACCCTAACAAGTGTCTTAGACGACCACGCGAAATCCATGTGCAAAACTACCCTCGAAAAGCAACAACTCAAGCCACTCAAACGCCACCCGCTTACCTAACAATATTTTCCACCACATCATACATTTGATAAGTGTGCATACATACCTACATAAATAAATGCAAAAGAAAAAGAAAAGTTATAAAAGCGATACTTCCAACGAAATTAATTCGCTCTGCTCGCGCTTGCTGTCAATCAAAAGCTGTTCAATCGTCAGCCCCGCACCAAGTGGCTGAGAGGTTTAGCTGCTAATGTTGGTCTGTATGTATGGGCGAGTATGTTTGTTCATATGTTATTATGTAGGTATGTTTTCCTACGCCGATACCCTATCCCTCGGTTGTATCTATTTTCTTCTACACTTTCTCATCAACTGCCGCACACTCGCCGTCCAAACACGTTGATCCAGATCACACATTTTCCATCAACGTCAGCCGTGGTGTCGTGTCATTCATCAATTGTGCTAAATGAATTTTTTTTCTTCTTCAGTTTTTTTTTCATTTTTTTTTCACGAGCGAAATGTGTAGGTGTTATATTGTTTGGAAGCGGAGATATGTATCATATTAGGTCAAGTAAAGAGTTCGTTCCGTTTTTTATGGATTTTTTCAAAATATGATAGCTTTGTGTACATTTGTCCGATTTAAGTCAAATATACGCCGTTTTGTTCGTAAATTTGTTGCCAACGAGATGCCAACTTCATTATACCCCTCTCGTAGAAGGCAGCATCCCTATTGGCAAAAAACTCGGAGAGCCAATTTTCACAGGCCTCTCTTTAGGCCAACTTCTCACCATTAAGCGCATTCGCCATGGACAGGAAAAGGTGGTAATCACTTCGTGCCTGATCCGGACTATAAGGTCGGTGTATTAGGACCTCCTATCCAAGCTCCTGGAGCTTCTAGCGCGTCACCAAAGACGTGTGTGGCCTGGCGTTGTCCTGATGGAACACAATTCAGCCTCTGTTGATCAAAGATGGCCTCTTCTGGATGCGTGCTGCCTTCAAGCGGTCCAGTTGTTGGCAGTAGAGGGCCGAATTGAGCGTTTAGCCATAGGGGAGCAGCTCGTAGTAGATGATTCCTTGCCAATCCCACCACACACACAGCAAAACCTTCTTGGCCATCAATCCTGGCTTGGCAACCGTTTCCGCCGGCTCACCGCGTTTCAACCACGACCCGATTCACTTGACGTTGTCGTAAGTGATCCACTTTTCATCGCCAGCTACCAAACGCTTTAGACACGGGTCGATTTTGTTGCGATTCAGCAGCGATTCGCAGATGGAAATTCGGTCCATCATGTTTTTTGCGTTAGTTCGTGTGGCACCCAAACATCGAGCTTATTTTTGAATCCAAGGTTATGCAAATGGTTCCAAACGGGTTTCAGGCTTACCTTTAGTTCCTCAGCAATTAAATAAGACGTGACGGTCTGTTTCCACTATTTCCATGATTTTATCGCAATTTTCGACGACTGGCCACCCGACGCGTGGAGCATCTTTGACATCGAAATTACCGGAACGGAACCTAGCAAACCACTTTTGTGCTACACGTTCGTCTACAGTATCGAGCCCATAAACTAAATAAATTTTTTCAGCCGCTTTGGCTGCTTTTTCGACTCGATCGAAGAAAAATTGTAAAATTTAGCGAATTTTCTCTTTGCTGGTGTCCATCTTTGACGAGCGCTCACAACGTACCGAGTCAATCAATCGAAAAACTGTCAAAGACAAACTTTTAGCGCGAATAAACACGTTTTCAGCGCCGTATAGTGAGACATGATGCGACACGTAACGCTAGTACTATGGACAATAACGCCATCTCTTAGATAAAAACCGAACGAACTTTTTACTTGACCTAATATATGTACATTTTTTTAGTCTGTCATTGCCTTCGTATGAAATTTGTATATACCTATGTACATGCCTACATATCTACAAACATATAAATATTTATCTCTACTTTAGGTACATATGTATATATGTAAGTATATTTATAAGTCCATATGTTTACCCATCTCTTACAAACCAAAATCTGAAACTTTCCCTATCTCTCTCTCTCTCTCTGTCCCTCTCAACTCTCAACTGTTATCCAGTCCTTCCTCGCACCGACTTAATAACCAAAGGTGTTAGATACAAATTAAGTATTTTGGTTAATTGTATTGTCTTAACGCATTGTTGATTGACGTTAAGGTAAATAAAGGAATTTTTATTAATTCTCTTGAGAGAGCGGGTAAAAAAAATTGTTTTTGGTAAAAATCAATTAAAGCTTCTTTTAGCACATTTCATTAATTAATTTTGTAAAAATCGTGTCTGGAAAGTGATTTTATGTCGAAATATTAGTAATTTTATCAAATTATCTTTAACCATCTAATGCGCACAGTAAATTTTTAAAATTAATTATTTCAATTTTATTAGTGAAATATGTAATTAAATTTTTAGTACCAAAAATGTTTAACAAATAATCTAAAAACTGCAAAAAAATAAGAACCACTTCCTTCTCATTCTACTTAATTCATGTAGTCATCGCTTCAACAATAGCACGCCTATCGTTTCGTCTCTTGGAGGCACAAAGTGCAGCCAGCTCTGATCTTACCAATGGAGTGTAGGTCTTTCTCTTCCTCTACTCCCACCGACGAGTGTTGCATCGAAAACTCTCAAAGCTGGAGTGTTCTCTTCCATTGAGACGATATGACCAAGTCAACCTAGCCGCTGTCTCTGAACTATGCCAACTTCGACGTATACCACATACTCACAGCTCATCATTCCTTCGGTAGGATACGGTATTCGTCATTCGCCATAGGAAGAGAACCAAAAATCTTTATCAAAAAAATTCTCTCGAAACCTCCAGATGAAGTTTCAACGGATATCGTCCTCATGCACATCTTTCCACCATCCAGCGGCAAGAGAGTGATGGGGGACTTGTGGTTTTGTCTTTGTTTAACGAAAGAGAACTTTGCTTTTCAATTGCCCACTCAGTCAAAAGTAATTCCTGTTGGCAAGAGTGATTCTGCGTTATATTTCTAAGCTGATATTATTATTGATGTTAATGCTAGCCTCTAGATAGACGAAATTATCTACGACCTCGAAGTTTTGACTGTTCGACAGTGATGTGATGTAGATTAGAGAAGTCACACATTGGACAGTTATTCTATCTGAAACTTTGTTTGGTATCAAACGGTTTGGAGAGACTTTTCCTTATCCTGTTGGAGCTTTTGATATTGCACTGCGTCATTTTGCACAGCCGAAAAAACTCCACGGGACTATCAAATTCAGACATACTTCCCTGAACTTTTGCTCGTGGACTTTGCCCAAATTTAGCGTATCGTGTATATCGGGTGAATGGTGGATTTTCCAGGTCTGAAGTCGCGCTAATATAATTCCATCAGTTCGTTGATAGCTAGCTTTATTCTTTCACACAGTACGTTAGATGAGACCATATGTGGGACTTATTATGAGACTTATCCAGAGGTAGTCGACGAAGATTGAGATGACCCCTTTTTGTAGATTGAGCAGAGTATAACCCGGTTTAAACCGTCGAGCACGTATTGACCCGACCAAGTTTTGCAAATACACTGATAAATGATCCTCATCAGTTCACAGCCACCATATTTAAATAGCTCCTCCGGTGAGCCATCGACTCTCTCCACTTTCCTATTCTTCAGTCGAGCCATCAGCATTCGAATTTCTTTAAATTCAAATAAAGGAGGATCATCTCCAAGTATTGTACTTTTGCTGTCCTTCAAAATGCTCTAAACATCAGGCAAGAGATGTCTTTGGTTCCTGAATGAGTATGCTCCAATTTTAAAACCCGCTGTAAGTCGCTTAAAATTTTTTGTAAAATTTTTGGTAGACTTTCCTCTTTCGGATATCCCGAAAAACGTCAAAATTTTAGAATTTCATGGAGACTTCATCAAAATTCAATGTGAATCTCCAGGATTATAAAGCGAACACAAAAATAATTAATACAATCCAAAGAAAACAAGGAAAATTCATACATGTAGTTTAAGATTAGAAAGTGATATTTGTTCTCCTACGAGATAGTAAGGCCTGATGGTAGCCTCTGACCTTCTGAGGCTTTTTGTCGAAGTTCTTCGGTTAGATGTGCCACCATATCGCTTACAGCTTCCAACTTTAGTCGTCTTTTATGCACGACAAGAGCATGACTGACCACGAGAAAAGGATAAATTGGATGGAGGACCATACCAACATAACACGCTGGAGGAATTAGACATCCTTTCATAGAGTACCCACTCTGTTAGACTATGTGTTGAACGCATATTTTCCTCATAAGACTACAGGTTGATATTGCATTTTTATATCGTACAATAAATTCGGAAAATAATCAACATTAAGTCACACTTCATAACCCTGCCATTCTGCACCTTTGCCCTCTGTTGCAGAGAGCAACGGCAACATATCATTTCCTATATACATACATATATAATATTATATATATATTGTTAAAAGTTCTCTGCACAGCATCAAGCGGTTCGAATCAAATGTGTTCAATGCAACTTCTAACATCGAACCGGCAATACAACATATTTGAAAGCAACATCTAACAAGGGAAAATTGTTGCAAAGCGCATAAAACAATTTTCTCTGATTAACAACAAGAACAACAACAGCATTTAGCACAATATTAATAACAAAGCAGCCATCTAACGGTAAGCAAGTAAAGAAAAATCGCTAAATAAAGAAAATTCAAAACAAAAAAATAAATAAATAAGAAAAAAACAGATAAAACGCCAGAGAATAACAAGAAATAAAACTGCTGACCCCGAAACTTGCGAGATTTATCGATTTCATGCAAATTTGCCAAATGCAGACAAAGCCCAAGAGAAGTTCAGCTATGATACATATGTGTTCTTATATACGTATGTACATATGTATATAACTACATAAACGCAAATATGGCAAATGGGAGCGGTAGAAGCACAAATATACATACATACACACATACATATATTCAAAGTAAGCCATGCGTTATATTCGGACTACGTAGCTTCACTGTCTCACTGCCTCCTCTGTTAGCTAATGCTTATCATAACTGTACTACCCACCTCACCACCACCACTGCCCGACTTTTGTACTGCCTTTCATTGTTGCTTTGCCTAACAAATCAAGCAGACAGCTTGGCAGCCAGGCCCCTAAGCCCTTGCGTGGCGCCATCTTTGGTGGTCTGTCGGAAAAGCAAGGGGTGTAGCTGTAAGCCATCCTCTTTATTATATTTACCGTTTTTTTTTAGTACATTCATGCATGTGTACGTATGCCATTGGAGTCTCTATTTGGTTTCGAGTAGCTTTGGAAACATAACGGATCTTTTAAACGAAATGCGTTAGATTTTATGCGTTAGATTATAGCTATTATTAAATTAAAATAAATATAAATACAAATATAAATAAAAATATAAAATATAAAATATAAAATATAAAATATAAAATATAAAATATAAAATATAAAATATAAAATATAAAATATAAAATATAAAATATAAAATATAAAATATAAAATATAAATATAAAAATAAATATAAATATAAATATAAAATATAAAATATAAAATATAAAATATAAAATATATATATATAATATATAAAATATATAAAATATAATATATATAAAATATAAAATATAAAATATAAAATATAAAATATATATATATAATATATAAAATATATAAAATATAATATATATAAAATATAAAATATAAAATATAAAATATAAAATATAAAATATAAAATATATATATATAATATATAAAATATATAAAATATAATATATATAAAATATAAAATATAAAATATAAAATATAAAATATAAAATATAAAATATAAAATATAAAATATAAAATATAAAATATAAAATATAAATATAAAAATAAATATAAATATAAATATAAAATATAAAATATAAAATATAAAATATAAAATATAAAATATATATATATAATATATAAAATATATAAAATATAATATATATAAAATATAAAATATAAAATATAAAATATAAAATATAAAATATAAAATATAAATATAAAAATAAATATAAATATAAATATAAAATATAAAATATAAAATATAAAATATATATATATAATATATAAAATATATAAAATATAATATATATAAAATATAAAATATAAAATATAAAATATAAAATATAAAATATAAAATATAAAATATAAAATATAAAATATAAAATATAAAATATAAAATATAAAATATATATATATAATATATAAAATATATAAAATATAATATATATAAAATATAAAATATAAAATATAAAATATAAAATATAAAATATAAAATATATATATATAATATATAAAATATATAAAATATAATATATATAAAATATAAAATATAAAGTATAAAATATAAAATATAAAATATAAAATATAAAAATAAATATAAATATAAAATATAAAATATAAAATATAAAATATAAAATATAAAATATAAAATATAAAATATAAAATATATATATATAATATATAAAATATATAAAATATAATATATATAAAATATAAAATATAAAATATAAAATATAAAATATAAAATATAAAATATAAAATATAAAATATAAAATATAAAATATAAAATATATATATATAATATATAAAATATAATATATATAAAATATAAAATATAAAATATAAAATATAAAATATAAAATATATATATATAATATATAAAATATATAAAATATAATATATATAAAATATAAAATATAAAATATAAAATATAAAAATAAATATAAATATAAAATATAAAATATAAAATATAAAATATAAAATATAAAATATAAAATATAAAATATAAAATATAAAATATAAATATAAAAATAAATATAAATATAAATATAAAATATAAAATATAAAATATAAAATATAAAATATAAAATATATATATATAATATATAAAATATAATATATATAAAATATAAAATATAAAATATAAAATATAAAATATAAAATATAAAATATAAAATATAAAATATAAAATATAAAATATAAAATATAAAATATAAAATATAAAATATAAAATATAAAATATAAAATATAAAATATAAAATGTAAAATTTAAAATATAAAATATAAAATATAAAATATAAAATATAAAATATAAAATATAAAAAACAAAATACAAAATATAAAATATAAAATACAAAATGCAAAATATAAAATATAAAATGCAAAATGCAAAATGCAAAATGCAAAATGCAAAATGCAAAATGCAAAATGCAAAATACGAAATCTAAATATAAATTAAAATAAACAAGTTTTTAAAGGGGAACATTTTATGCCTAATTATTAAAAAAATAAATCAAAATCTCTCAAAGGCTTCATCAGTTACCTTCTCTTACACGTCCATTCATTAACTAAGTGCACTTTCTGTCATAAAAAATCAGGTGCTCACTAAAAAAATCCTAATTTTCACATATTAACATCTCTGCTGCAAACAATCCCTAAAAAATTCATATAAATCCCGTCGTAAGCCCAAAACTGTTTAATATGCAATGCAGTAAAGACAGTGCTTTAAGAGAGCACACACTACTAAACATATAAATAAGTTGAAAAATAGACGAACTCAATGGCGTAAAACGCGAGCGCCATCATTACCTAATGACACACCGGTTTTCTATGGAGTTGGGAGAGAGAAATCTGACCCATAACTACATGTTGAGCAAAACGCCCTCCTGCCTGTCAAGACAGCACAGGGCCTTACTTCCTTTTGCCTCCAACAGTCTTAAATGCTAAGTCCTCCCTACTACGTGCCACGTCCCCACACAATCCACAAGCCTTTCCTTTTGTAGGACACCGCGTGCGTGCACCATAGTTGCTTGCTGCCTGCTTAATGCGCTGACTTGTTTGCTGTTGTGGTCGTGCCTAAGACGCTGCCTTTTAGATTTACTTTTTCCACTTATGTATGCCACAAGCTAAATAAAGAAAACCAGTGAGTTGAGACAAAATGCATAAAAAGGGAATATGAAAAATTCGCAGGAAAAAAAGTGAAAGAAAAGAGTGAATTTGAAAAGAAAAGTCTGTTCCTTAAACAAGCACACACAAACAGAGGCACGAAATTATTCATCAACTTTTTCGGTTACATATACGTATACGCAACGTCCAACCGCACAACCAACCGCATGTCCGGAAGGATAAACGGAAACACGCGAGCAACATTGTAACGTTATAATGCAAAGTTGCTGGGCGGAGCACGGTTGGAGCGTAGAAACGTAGGTAGGAATAATAACGTGCGCCGTGCTGCGTCGCGTTGAAAATGAAATATTTGTTTGCGTGCCAAATTCTTGCCTTTTTTTACACGCTTTATATTAGCTTCTTTGTTTTGTTTTGCGGACCGCACACGAAGGCGTCACGAAGTCTCCGGTTGTAGTAGCGTACTGCATTGGTTCAAGGCGTTGCAAGTTATTTTTCTACGTTTATTTATATTTGCCTTTTATTTTTTATTTGTGCTAAAACTTTGTTGTCTTCAATATAATATTATTATTCTTTTTTTTTTAATATTTTGCCTTCTTCAAATGATAGTTATTGAGGTGAGTTTTGTAATATGAAAAGTTTTGGAATGCGCGAAAACATTTAATAAAGGATTTGATCATGTAGAGACTTGCACATGCTAGTCTGAGTTATTCCAGTCGTTTTTAATATTTTATTTCGTTTTACTTTCTTTCAACTTTTTTATTTTAGTTTCTTTATTTTTTGTTTTTAATTTAGTTTATTTTATTATATTATTTTATTTATTATTATTTATTATTTTATTTTATTTTATGTTATTTAATTTAATTTATTTTATATTTTATTTTATTTTATTTAATCTTTCATTTTAATTTATTTTATTTTATCTTATTTTGTATTACATTATTTTATTTTTTTTTTATTTAGATTATTCTTTTTTATATTTTATATTTTTTTATATAATTTTATTTAATTCAATTTATTTATTTTTACTTTATTTTATTGCATTTTATTTAGTTAAATATAATTTCATTTCATTTTTTTATTTTATTTTATATTAATTTATTTTATTTTATTCTTATTTTATTTTAAATTATATTATTTAAGTTTATTTTATTCTATTTATTTATATATTGTTTAATTTTTTTTGTTTCATTTTTTTATTAAATTTATAAAAGTTTAATTCATTTTATTTCCTTTTATTTTAAATTAATTCATTTCATTTTATTTATTATTTTATTTATATTTTATTTAAATTTATTTAATATTATTTTAATATTTTTCTATTTTTTCTACTTTATTTCATTTTATTTTATTTTTTTCATTATTCAATTTTATATAATTTTATTAACTTTATTTTATTCTCTTAACAAGTTTTTTGTCTTATTTTATTCTATTTTATTAATTTTTTAATTTTATTTTATTTCATTTCACTTTGTTTAATATTATTTTATATTAGTTAGTTTTGTATTATATTATATAATTTTATTATTATATTATTATTACATTATTTTAATTTATTTTTTATAAATATTTTCGTTTTATTTTATTTCATTTATTGTAGTTTATTTTGTTAAATTTAAACTAATTTTATTTAAAATTGTTTTATATCATTTTATTTTATATTAGTTTATGATTGATTTGTTTTATTTATTTATTTACATTTTTTTTTGTTTATTATATTACATTTTAATTTATTTTTTATTTATGTTTTTTAATTATTTTATATTTTAAATTTTAATTTATGTTAATTAATTAGTTCCTAAGCATTATTTTTTTTCTATTAATTATTTATTGTACTTTAATTTGTTTTTTTTTTTTTATTTCATTAATTATTTTATTATATTTTATTTTATTTCATTTTAATTTTTTTTATTATATTATATTTTATTATGGTATATCGCATTTTACCATTTTTCTTATTTATATATATTTTATTTAATTTTTTTTATTTATTTCTCATTTTCTTCTTTAATAACTTTTAGAGTTGAGTAATGCGACTTTTGCTGAAAAAAATTATATTTTTGGCTTGATGGCAGGACATACCATCGAAACGCTATAGCATCACGCACATATTTCATTATTTTGTCTTTTATTTGTTTTTTTAATTAATAAGTTCACTTTTTGATACCTCGTTTGACCCACTTTTTTCTCTTTACTTTTGCACAATGCACGAAAACTTATTTACATAAGTGTATACAATTCATAACGGAACCATCAGCCACAATTACAGAAAAATAAAAACACAAACAATCAATAAAGAAAATACGCTTAATATAAAACGAAATGAGAATGAAATATAATTGATTGCTGTGGATTCGTAGAGTACTAACATAAGTGTCTTCGCTGCCACTGCCTTCCAGTGTGTCTGTCAGGCTTAAGTAGTTGAATGTAATCCTGACACTGGCACTATATACATAAATATACCTATATGGTATATGCATAATATGTACATATATTTTGGCACACAGCGTATATGTATATGTATGAGTATGAGAATTTATATAAGTATTTCCATAAAAATCAATACTTCCAGCAGGCAAAGATAAATTATTACATTTTGCTACTTACATTTTTGCTACAAATTTATCATCCCTATCCTACTTACATACACTCGTAGAATACATACGTATATGTATACTCGTACAATGCTCAGCACTGTGCTTGTAGGTCACTCGGTTGGCTGTTTGTAAGAATTTCACTTTTGACGCTTGCGAAAAGTAATGTGCTCAACTATTATAAAACAAGATAAGAAGATTCCGAGTTAATGACCAAAAGCATGAACTCAATCATGCAAAATTGGATTCAAAGTTTTGCCGTGTATGTATGTGTGATTTGCATGGATATCCTTGCCCGTCATCAATCATATCAACCAAAGAGGATTTTGATTGATTGGAGATGAGATGAGATGAAGTTCACTTAGAAAAAAGGTTTGGAATTTGATGAGAGAAATGTTTTTTACTCTATTATTATTATTTATTATATTTTATTCTATTTTTTCTTTATTTAAGTTCATTTTATTTTAGTTTATTTAATTTATATTATTTAATAATATTTTTTTGCAATTTGCTTTATTTTGTTTTATTTTATTTTAATTTCTTTATTTTTATTTCTTTTATTTAATTATATTTTTATTTATTTCTTATTTTAACTTTTTTTATTTTATTTTATATAATTTATTTTTTAATTTAATTCAGTTTTTTATTTTTATTTTATTTCTTCTATTTTATTTTATATTAATTTGTTTAACTTATTTTATTTTAATTCTTTTATTTTAGTTTATTGTATTGTGCTTTATTTTATTGTATTTTGTTTTATTTTATTTTATTTATTTTATTTTTAATTTCTTTATTTTATTTCTTTTGTTTTATTTTATATAGATTATTTTCTAATTTAATTCTATTTTTTAATTTTTATTTTATTTCTCCTTTTTTATTTAATATTTAATTTAATTTATTTTAACAAATTTTATTTTATTATATATCTTTTATTTTATTTTATTGTGTTTTATTTTTTTGTATTTTATTTTGTTTTATTTTATTTGAATTTCTTTATTTTTATTTCTTTTATTTATTTCTTCTTTTAATTTTTTTATTTTATTTTATATAGTTTATTTTTTAATTTAATTCAGTTTTATTTTTATTTCTTCTATTTCATTTTATATTAATTTTTTAACTTATTTATGTTATTTCTTTTATGTTATTTTATTGTATTGTGTTTTATTTTATTTAATTTCCTTACTTTATTTCTTTTGCTTTATTTTATTTTGCATAGTTTATCTTCTATTTTATTTAATATTAGTTTTAACTAATTTTATTTTATTTTATTTGCTTTATTTTAATTTCCTTGTTTTATCTCTTTTATCTTGTTTTTATTTTTTATTTTATATAGTTTATATTTTTATTTAGTTCTTTTCTTATTTTATTCTTCTATTTTATTTTGTATTAATTTATTTCATCCTATCTCATTTTTTTATTTCTTTTGTTTTTTATTCTATTTTATTGTATTTTATTTTCATTTGTTTTATTTCAGTTTTTATATTATTTTATTTTATACACATTTTTTTAGCTTATTTTGTTTTACTTTATTTCTTTTATTTTATTTTTTGTATTGTGTTTTATTTTATTTGGTTTTATTTTATTTTAAGTTCTTTAAATTTTTTTTTGTTTCATTTTATTCTATTTTATTTGAATTTCTGTATTTTATTTTTTTTTTGTATTGGTTTTATTTTATATTAATTTTTTTTTTACTTAGATTTATATTTCATTTAATTTTGTTTTGCTTTTTTTTAATTTATTGTTTAATTTTTTTACATGACATTTTATTTATTATACTTTACTATCTTTTTTATTTTATTGTATTTAATTTTTTTATTTTCTTTATTTTAATTTTATTTGGAATATTTAACTGAACATTTTTTTTGAGTGTTTTCGTTCCATATACATATGTATGTATATAAATAAGTGCAAATATTACAAATCTTTTAAGAAAATATCTAAAAAGCCACTTAAATCAAATACATAGGTATGTAAGTCTCTTTGTCGAGTCACTCAAATCTTTACGTAGTTATTAATGATGAACTGACCACTTCTTCTAAGGACAAATGGGCAGTCAATTTATCATAAAAAGAAAATCTTTTGTCAACCAAATTTGGGGCAAATAATCTTATACAAATACTACCAAACGATTATGTGCTTGTAAGGTCTTATGAAAACAAAATGTTGACAATTATTTTCATACATTCGTAGATATTTACCGCAAAAAAAAACCAAATAAATTCGTGATGTATCGAGAAATGTAGAATGTTGTTTGTTGTCACATTTTACTGTCACTTTATCTCGATCCTTCGCAACTCTCGCGCAACTTTGTACTTTTGGCAAATGAAGTTAGTTGGGCATTACTGAGATAACTGCAATTTTTGTCCAGATAAACATTTATTTTTCTTGTGTCACTACTGTTTGACAGGCATACAACAACAGTTCAACTCCTTTAAAGGCATATTCTTTTTCTTCTGTAATGCTGCTCAAAGCTCAGTTGTTTTTCAATTCCTATTAAGTTTTGGTCAAACGAGTTTTGGCAGTAATTCCAAAAAAAATGTTTGGCTATTATATTTCATATTCTTCTCGTTAAGTAAAATTTAGTACTACCATTTATTTCTCTTCCAAAAATGTTGCTAACATTTTCATATATTTCCTTTTTCTTTACTCACACTTCTTATCCTCCCCATCGCCTTTTATTGATATTTAATCAACCAACGAACAATAAGTTAATTGAATTAGTAAAGTGAGGGAAAAATATATAGAATGAACAATCTTTTCAATAGATATGTATATATACATATAGATATATGAAGGCATATAAAAATTCCTGCGAAGAGTAGAGGCTTATTATAGAAACTAATTTAATACAATTCATTTCAATTGAGTTCATTAATCAGTATACATTAATTTTTGATGTTTTATCTTTTTGCTTTTACCTCATAATTCGTGGCGTAAGTTTGATGAAAATCATAAGTAATTTTTTTGTTGTAGTATAAGGTTATTTCTTTCAGGCGGTATTTTGACTTCTGTCAAACTTCACTGTCATACATATTATTAGCGTCTTAAGAGCTGGGACTTTGTTACGGCATTTTATCGCGTATTCTGCACTTAAAATTACACCTACATCCATATAAGGTTCAGCTCACAGAACAACCGAAGCCAGCTAACCATCAACAACGCCGTACATAAATACATACGTTGATCGGGATATTGAACGACAAGCAAGGGACGCCGATTTTTTGAACGAAATTTTGCTCAGCGACGGGGAGCATTTCTCATTCTCAATTAATCGAAGAAACGCCGAAAAAGCTCGAAAAAATAAATCTTAATGTGTCTGGTGCGCTCTTTGACACGAAGGTTTGATTGAACCTTACTTCTATGCAAAAGACAATGGCGAAACTGTCACAGTCGATTCGAGGCGTATGATAACCGGTTTTTTTTTACCTGCAGGTGAAGTAAATGACTTGGAATAAATGTGGTTTCAACATGATGATACCACATGTCACACAACACGAGCGAATGTGGTTTTAATGAAAGTAAGGTTGCCCGGTCGCGTATCTCTCGCCTTGGCGCTGTCAATTAACCAACGAGATCATGCGATTTGACACCGTTGGACTTTTTTTGTGACTGAGATACCTAATAACGTGTCGAAAAGTTGTCGAAAATTACGTCAAACGGTTTGAAGTTTACCAAAATTCGTGAGTAGTTCATTAGAAGATTCAAACTTTATAATAAGAAATGTATTTCATAAAAAAATATTTTAAATGCATTTTATTTACGTTTATTTTCGAAACAGCAAAATTAATAACCCTGTATTATATTTAAATTCCCTTCGTCTAACCGTGAACGGAAATTTTTTTGAAGCATAGAATTAAATAGAATTCTTTTTACAAAAAATAACATTCACAAAGTTCCAAAATGGCGTTCTGAGTCACTTAAATTGTATTAAAAAATTGTCAATTAATACCATATCTGGTTACCTAGTCGAAATTGGAGACTAGAAAATTATTTAAGACTCTCGCTTCATTAATGGATGCACAAGGAGAGAGTGGAAGCTACTTTATACAAGAGGGCCCTCTTCAGGGTGGGTAAACCTTACACGAATTTTTTGTTATTTTCTGTTGGTCGATGCTTATAGAAAATAAAACTACGTATTGCTTTATCCTGTCATAAATTTTAAAGCCGCAGAGTGGAAAATCCTGTATAAATTTTTTCTTTTAGTAATATTTTTTATTTTATTTTTATTTGATAACATTCTTTTGTATCAATTTTATGTAAAATTCTCAAAGTCAATGTCTAGTGAGAAATGTTTTAAGTATTTTTTTTAGCAATGAAATGTATTCTATTGAATTTTTTTCAAATACGCTATCTCAAACAGAAAATTTCGAAGTTTTTTTTAATAAATATTTCAGTATTTCTTTATTATATTTTTTTACATTTTTTATTATGAATAAAAATTATCAAAGTAAATTTTTTTCATACTCAATTACAATAATTAATAAAAAATATTTTACAATATTAAAATATTTTATTAAAATATTTTTAAAAATCTTTTTTAATATTCAATCTCAAACACCAAATTTTTTTATTATTATTTTTCAATTTTTTTATGATTATATTATTCAAATTTATTTCTGTGCCAACTGGTATATTGATTTAAATGAATCCTTTTAATTAAATTTTCCAAAAAAAAAAAAGATTATTAACTCTAGAAATGTAAACTTTAAATACCGCAAACATTACATTAAACCGAACCATATGACAAACAGAAATTGATATTCTTATGTACATAAGCTCTTACATAAATGCCGTTTTATAAAAAATTTTGCATATTTTAAATAAAACCATTGTACAACAATTACATAAGTCTTGATGCATGTCAAAAAAGAAAAATATATCTATTTTTTGTAAAAAAAACGCCGACAAATTTTCCATCAGTGCTCATGGGTAAATTAATACTATCAAAAGGCAGCAGTCGGTAAATATAATTGATACATTTGTCTGAATGAAAGTATAGGTATGTATTTTTCTATATTTATGTAGAATTTATGTATGAAAAAATGATGTTTCAATAACGGTATCATGCACAAACCGTAAAGTAACAGCTTTGAACGATTTTTTACCTTTATATTTTAAATTATCATTTTAATATTTTTTATTTTTATTAAACAAATACAAGTTGTTAAATACAACCAAATGTTTTTAGCTTTTTCTTTTTAGATGCCTACATATGTTATTATTGTTTCAAATTTTTTCAATCATATTTTATTTCTTTTCTTTTTTTTTTTTGTAAAAACTTTTCCATTCATTTAAAAATTTAATTTTTTTTTTTTATAATAATTTTCCCACATTTTCCTTTGCTTTCCATATCTGATATTTTTCTGCGGTTATGCTGGCATAAAGCCGACTAAAAGGCGCCACACCACTATTGCCGCCGCCACTAAACGTTGGCAGTCAATATACGATGCGGCATAACACTATTTTTATGCCTACTGAAAAATAAAATAGATAGATTGTATATGTACATATATATGTAAAAAAATAGTAAAAATATTAACAAAAAAATCATACAACAACTATTATATAAGAGCGCACAAATAATAAATTAAAAAATATAAATTTTGCGTTAATTTAAAACACATCTTCTTCATACGCATACATACATGCATACATATAGTGAGACTTGAAAGCAAAAAAAGTATATATATCGCTTGGCAATTTTTGTGACGTTAATTCTGGCAGCATGTGTACCCAAATTAAAACATTACGTTCTAAAGCCTATAGGCATTTTATACTGAAAAAATACTGTATGTACATATATTTCGATATATGTGTATGAAAATGATTTAAAAATATAGTTTATGCTTATACGAGTATATATGTTTGTAGCGTGAATTTTCATGCAAGTAAAAAAGAAATTTTAAAATTTTGCAAAACTCACAGAGAAATATTTGGTATTCAAACATACCCTGTAGGGAAGCAAATAAGAAATATGTAGACAGTAAAAAGAAATTTTAAATATTTAATAAAATAATGCAAGGAAATGTAAAATGTATCTAATTCGTTGAATTTTATTTAAATTGTATAAAAGTAAAAAAATTAGATTAAAATAATAAGACTAAGTAAGCTCAAATAAAATACAATAATTTTTATTTTTATTAAAATGAATTAAATAACATTAAAGAAATAATAAAATAATATAGAATAAAAAGAAAAAAGAAGAAGAAAAAAATTATTGAAATTAAATGTAACGGTATAAAAATTAAAAAAAAAGTATAAAATATTCAATGTATTAAAACAAAATAAATAAAACTAAATAAAATATGAATAAAACAAAATTTAAATAATTTGAATAAAAATTAAATCAAACAAAATAAAATGGACTACGTTAAGTTAATAAAAAATAAATTAAATAAACTATAGTGAAAAAGAAATAAAACAAAATTAATTAAAATTAAATTAAATTAAAAAATTAAATGCAATAAAAAATATAAATTGCATTATGGCACTCAAATAATAAATGAAAATAATAAAATAAAATTAATTATTCAATTATAACAGAATAAAATTATAAAAACTCATAAAATTGAAAGAAAAAATATTAAAAATTAAAATAAAAAAAATAAATAAATTGAATTAAATTGAAAATATGAAAAGAAAAGAAAATTAAATTAAATTAATTAAATAGAATAAACTTAAATAAAATATATAAAATTATACTAAATAAAAAGTAATGAAATAAATATATATATAAAACTATTAATAATTGAGGGGTGTAGTCCAACTTTTGGGTATACAGATACAGTCGCGGGTCTATATATAATTTTTACTCTTGCGTCCACGTCGGGCACGCTGGGAATGTGAGTAGCCCTCATGTGGAGCATTGGGTCACGGGTAAAAGAGACGAAGCTTCAGTGGAGCCACTCCATTATTCAATTTAAGGGTTCACTAAAGTCTAAATACAGCGTCTATTCACCAGAGGTACTGTTGTGAGCGGACGTCGGTCTTAAAGCAAGCGGCTCGCCAGCGCGATTGTGCTCTGAGTTTGAGATCCGCCGCAAAAAATGAAAAGTTTGGCAACGCCTCGGATGAGTTATGCCCTTTTGTTGACGACTGAATGACCGATCCCTTAACTGGGAATGTGCAACTGTACATCTTTCTGAAATCCTTATTAGAATTAAGGCTGATGGCTCTGCTGTCCAAGTAACGCAAATTTGGTGTCGGATTCGTGGTTGGAGAGAGACTCCGTCGCCGAGTCGATGAACGTCTCGCCACAACCGGCATCAAAGGGAAATTTTTCAACATTTGACTAATTTGCGCACATCGTCCTTGTGTCCAAAGATGCTTTTTATGAGCGCATAGAGCATATTTACGAGCGCTGACCCCGCCTTAATGTCAAAATCGGTCTTGCCGACTTTAACACCAAGCAAAGAAGCTATCTTCGGCACAACTGTCGGAAAATTCAGCATCCACGATGCAACATCACCAAAAGAGCGGAAGTAAAAGCATAAAAATGTTATAAAATAAAATAAATTTGTATTAAAAAATTAAATAAAATATATTAAAATAAAATAAGTTAAATTATATTAGATTTATAAATTGAATTTAAAAAAATTGAAAGAAAATGAAATGCTAAAAAATATATATAAATTAATTTAAGTTATTAAAATAAACTAATTTAAAAATAAATTAAATTTGATAAAAAAAAATATTTTATAAAAAAAATATTATATAAAAACAAAATGAAATAAATTAGAAGAAAAAACATTAAAGAAAATAAAACTAAAATAATTAAACAAATTGAAAAACATTAAATAATTTAAAAAAAATTTTTAAAATGAAAATTAAATTAATTAAAGTTGAAATAAATTAAACTAAATTAATTATAAGAAAATAGAATTGAAAAAAGAAAATTAAATAATTAAAATAAAATGATATAAAATAAAAAACAATAAAATTAATTTAGAAAAAAATAAATAAACTAAAAAATTAATTAATTTAGTTTATGTCAACCAAAATAAAATAAATTGAATTAAAATTGAAATATGAAATAAAATTAAAAATCTTAAATTTTGCAGTCATCAACCTCACTTGCCTTAATAATATCGACTCATTTCACCCATGTGTCTATAGCGGATGCATTACGCGAAATTGTTGTGCAACAACAACAAACAACTATAGTACGCAAAGTCAAAGACCGTTTGACCGAATTGTGAATTGCGGATGATGCAGCTAAACTAAATATAAATAAATATGTACGAGTATATATATATATACCTATATATGCAGCAAACACATCAATAAGAATATTTAATCGCATATTTTCGTGCACACAAGTATATATGTACATATGTATGTATATATTTAGCTCTCCGCATGCATTTTTCGCTGCAATCGAGTGCGTAGCAGCTGAGTCAACAATAAAAGTCAATAAAAATTTTTGCTAATAAATTGGACTCTTAGAGGATTTGGCGTGTAGTTTTGCATGCAATGGGACTATGCTTAGCTTATGGCTCATGTGTGTACTAATATATGTATACATATGTACATATAAATATGCAAAGAAATGTCTAAATATTTATAGACATAAAAATGGTATTTAATTGTGTCTAGTCGTAAATTGCATAATTTTTGCTTGTAATTTGGTAGTATAAATTCTAAAAAAAAAAATATGCAAAAGGCATTTTCCTTATTCAGTTAAGATTTTAAAGAGCATTTTATAGCAGCATATTTTTATTTTTATTTTTATTTTTAATTATGATCAAAGCTTTAAAAGTTTTAGTTGGAAACGTGCTAATTGACTTAGGTTGTGGTAGACATAACACATTTTTTTTTTTTTTTTATTGAAACTAATGCAATAAACAAGTTTGTATTGAAATCTAATCAACTTTGCCATTACATACTTTTATGCGATTTTTGTTTTTTTAACTAAATAGGATAAATATGTATATATTCTCCATTGCATTCTTCCCTTTTTCTTATGCCGTACATATATATAATTCATATCAATTTATTATTTCCCCATAACAATTATTTAATTAATTTCATTATTTATTTCTTTAATCAATTTTGTAAATATTTAGTAAATATAAGGCCGTCTAAAGCATTTTATAGCCATAAAATTCAAAGTCTAATGCCTGTTTCTAATGCTGTATGATTTAATACATTTGTATTATATACTCATTTGTGCATTTTCAAATAATATATTTATAAATTTGTATATTTAGCTCATTGTTTCATTTTCTGCTTAATTTCATAAATTCCTCTGAAACACGTGAAAATATTTATAAATAAAGATTTTTCTTTTAAAAACAACAACCGGCGAATTGGCGCTGTGATGCAAGCATATAACTAATGGCAGATATGTGGGAGTATATATTATAAATAGATATGTATATAAGTACCCAACAGAACTGTTTTCACTACATTAACGGCAATTAGTTGATGATTTATTATGCTAATACCTATACATATATAAGATTTTTTTTGCTGCCACACCCTACCATATTATAATTGTATTGAATACTAGTTAGAAAAGTGAATTATTTTGATAAATTAATTTAACAAAGCACTGTTAATACTATGTGATTTTGTATTATTCTATTTTATTTTAATTTATCATATTGTATTATGTTTTTTTCCATTTATTATAATATATTTAATTTTATTTTATTTTACTTTAAGTTATTTTATTTTATTTCACTTTATTTTATTTGATTTTATATAATTTATTTTATTTTGACTTTTTTTATTTTATTTTACTTTATTTTATATATTTTTTTTTTTAATTTTATTTTGGTTAAGTTAATTATTATTTTATTTTATTTAAATGATTCATTTTGTAAATTTAACTTTGTTTTATTTTATTTCTCAATTTTTATTCTATTTATTTAATCCTTATTTTATACAATTTTTCTTAATTTCATTTTACTTATTTTATTTAATTTTTTTAATTTTATTTTATTTTGGTTATATTAATTTTTATTTTATTTTTAAATTTATTTTGTAAATTTAACTTTGTTTTATTTTACTTCTCAATTTTTGTTCTATTTAATCCTTATTTTATACAATTTTTCTAAATTTCATTTTATTTAATATTGCATTATTTGCTTTTATGCTAATTTATTTTTAATATTTTTTCTTTAAATTTTGTCTTAACGTAAAAAAATTCTTGTTTATTAATTTTATTTTATTTACTTCATTATGTAAAATTCTTTTATTCTTAATTTTTTATTTGTTATATATTATTTCTTAATTATTGCTTTATTTTATTTTTTATTCCAAACTTTATTGCTTTATTTTATTTTACTTTAATAATTGAAAATTTTCTAACCATGTTTTATTTTTCAAAAAGTTTACTTTAATAAGGTTTGGGTTTTATTTTACTTTATTATACTTTATTTTTCTTTTTGCTTATTTTTCTTAATTTAATTTATTTTACTTTAATAAAATATATTTTATTTTTTATTTAACTTATTTCAACTATTAAAATTTTTTGTTATTTTGTTAACATTATTTTAATTTTTTGTTTTTGTTTTACATTATTTTAATTCTCATTATTTTATTTTTTTTTTTCATTTTATGCTTTTTTTATTATCTAACATTCAACTTTTCATATTATTTTGATTATTTTATTTTTATTTTTTTTTTATTTAAAGTTATTTTTTTTTCGATTATATTTTTTTTACTTCATAATATTTAATTTTTTTATTTTATTTTATTTTACTTTATTTTATTTATTTTTTTTAATTTTATTTTATTTTGGTTAAAGTAATTTTTATTTTATTTTTAAATTTATTTTGTAAATTTAACTTTGTCTTATTTTATTTCTCAATTTTTATTCTATTTGATCCTTATTTTATACAATTTTTCTTAATTTCATTTCACTTTATATTATTTAATTTTTTTAATTCTATTTTATTTTGGTTAAATAATTTTTTATTTTATTTTTAGATTTATTTTGAACATTTAACTTTGTTTTATTTTATTTCTCAATTTTTATTCTATTTAATCCTTATTTTATAAAATTTTTCCTAATTTTATTTTTTTTAATATTGCATTATTTGCTTTTACGCTAATTTATTTTTAATATTTTTTTCTTAAAATATTGTCTTAACGTAAAAAAATTCTTGTTTATTTATTTTATTTTATTTACTTTATTATGTCAAATTCTTTTATTCTTAATTTTTTTGTTTATTATATATTATTTCCTAATTTATTGCTTTATTTTACTTTTTTATTCCTAACTTTATTGTTTTATTTTGTTTTACTTTAATAATTGAAAATTTTCTAACCATGTTTTATTTTTCAAAAATTTTACTGTAATAATGTTTGCATTTTATTTTACTTTGTTATACTTTATTTTTCTATTTACTTATTTTTCTTAATTTAATTTATTTTACTTTAATAAAATTTATTTTACTTTTTATTTAACTTATTTCAACTATTAAAATTTTTTGTTATTTTGTTAACATTATTTTAATCTTTTGCTTTTGTTTTACATTATTTTAATTCTCATTATTTTATTTTTTTTTTCATTTTATGCTTTTTTTATTATCTAACATTCAACTTTTCATATTATTTTGATTATTTTATTTTTATTTTTTTGTTTTATTTAAAGTTATTTTTTTTAATTGCTTAATTTCGATTATATTTTATTTACTTCATAATATTTAATTTTTTTATTTTATTGTATTTACTTTATTTTATTTTATTTTATCGCATTTTATTTTATATTATTTTATTTCATTTTTTTTATTTTATTTTATTTTATTTTATATTTGCTATAATTTTATTTAGTTTTTTTATTTTAATTAATTTTTTTTTTATTTGAGTTTATTGTATTTAATTAATTTTGTTTTATTCGAGTTTATTGTATTTTATGTTATTTTATTTTCATGTAAATTTATGTTATTAAATTTTATTTCATTTGATTTTATTTCATCTTATTTTATTTAATTTTTATTTACTTCATTTTATCTTCTTTAATATTACTCTATTTTGCTTAGGATAATTTATGGCATTTCAATTTATTTTATAATTTTTACTTTTTTGTTCTATTTTATTTCATTTCATTCAGGTCATTTATATCATTATATTTTATTTTAATTTAATTTGTTTTTAATTTCATTTAAATTATTTTATTTTATGGTATTTCACTACGTTTTATCATTTTTGTTTCTTATATTTTATTTTATTTTAATTATTTTTTTTTTTTTTGTTTTATTTATGGTATTTCACCACGTTATATTATTTTTGTTTCTTATATTTTATTTCATTTTAATTTATTGTATTTTATTTATGTATATTTTATTTTATTTTATTTTGTTGCATTTTATTTTATATTATTGTATTTAATTTTATTTTATTTAACTTAATTCAGTTCAATTTAATTTAATTCAACTTAATTTAATTTTTTTTATTTTATTTTACTTAATTTATTCTATTTTACTTTGTATTATTTTATCACATTTTATTTTGTTTTATTTTTATTTATTTCATTTAATTAATTTTTAATTGTATTTTATTTTTTTTATTTTTAAAAGTTATTTTTTATTTGATTTTATTTTATTTTGTTGTATTTAATTTTTTTTTGTTTAATTTTTTTTTTTTTTTTTATACGTTATTTTTTATTTTATTTTATTTTGATTTATTGTATTTTGTTTAATTTAACTATATTTTATTTTATATTCATTTATTTTATTTAATTTTTTGTTTATTTTACAATATTTTATTTTATTTTATTTTTTTATTTAATTTAATTGTATTGTATTCTATATTAGTTTATATTATTTTATTTCATTTGGTTATTCCATTTTTTTTTATTAAATTAAATATTTAATTTTCTGTTCGTCTAGGCTATTAAGCTTATTGTTTTCTTCTCTGCATGTTGACTGTTTTTTTTTTGCGTTCAATATTTGCTCGCTGCCATTTGTTTTCTAATTAAATAGACTTATTTTTCTTCTAATGCAAATTAAATTTTCTTTATAAACAGAGTAGAGCCACATGGTTTTAGTAAACATTCACTTCAATTGAAATCATTTCTAATGAAAATTGATTTTAAAACTCAATAGAAAATATATGATGTGCATACATACAAACATATGTACATATATGCATACATACAACGTAATTTATTGTTAGATAATTATAAAACTACTGAGACGTGCGTTTTTTCATACTGAATTAACGTAGCAAAGTTTATATTTTTGAAAGACCCTATAGGAATGACGTTTAATTGTTTCAGATCTCAATTTTGGAGCCCAAAATCAAGCGTTAGCTCGAAGGCTAATATTTTCTGCTCAATTTTCTTCTTTGTTTTGATATATAAAAATATTTTCACCAAAGCGAAGCATTGAAATATGAATTTTTGAAGGCGACACAAAACTGTGACAATGATTTCCTACAGGGTACTTCCATTTTAGTACGTCAAAAATCCATTCTAACAACAAAATTATGGCATATTATTTATTATTAGCCTGAAAATGAATTTTCCATGATTTTCAATGAATCCATTTTTATTTGTTTGTATTATATTATTTCCTATTTACAGCATATTTGTAATAAATACATTCACTCATTTGCAACCTTCAACCGTGCAACATTCAATAAATTCAAATGTTGCTACAACAAATTCAATATTTATTTCGTTAAAACTTTTGCAACAAAGCCATTTGTCAACATAAACTCGTATGTATATACATACATATTATTTGTATATATTTGTATATATGTGTACTCAAATAGTATGCATTTAAATAAATATTATGCATACTCACCCCATGGTGACCCCTCTAGAAAACTTATGCCCAATTTAAACTGCATCGCCAGCAAATAAAGTGCTCTCGGACACACGCTTGCATATTTGTATGCATGTATGTATTTGTGTATTTATTTTGCAAAATATTTGCTATTTACTTTTGCCAGCGAATTGACACACACACACCCATACAACGTACACGAAATGCGCTGACAATGCGTGACAATTTATTGGACACATCAGTGACACACATTGAGACTCACGACGACGTCGAAGGAAGAAGGCAAATAAAGCATTAAAAGAAAAACAACAAATAATAAAAAAAAAAAAATTAATGAAAATCAAATAGAAAAATTGAAAGATACGCAGAGCGTATGCGGCATGACACGACTGTAATAACAACAACTGGCAAGTAATGCGGCATGGAGTTTACCGAAATCGTTGCCGGTACCGAAGTTGGGGATTTCGCTTTGAAAGTTGAGTAGAGGTTAAGCTGATTTCACGTTTCGAGCTACCGAAGCTCAACACTCTGTTTGACTTTTAGTGCGAAGAAAGAAAAAACAAATCGAGATCTTAAAAGCGGTACATCGTACGTCGATCTGTTGAGAAAAATCCAGAACCTTTTGAAAGTTCCGGTATTTCGATATTTCGCTGTGTCGCGTGCGGCCTTGTATACGCTTATTGAAAAGGGCAAATTAAGGTAAGAACTACCAAAAGATTTGAGGCTTGAGAAGTTAACAATAGATCTCGAACTACAAACGTAGTCGTCAGGTCATACTAACCTCATTATTGTCTCATACTACACGTCATTCTGCCGAATGAAAGTTATTAGGGAGACTAGTTTACAGAGGGCGCAGATGAAGATATAGAAGTTATCGGAAGTCACGGCTCTCTACCTTGCCAATGAAACTCAAGAGGCTAACTGTGATTTTAGAACTGAATTTCTGGCTCAAGTGAAATGGTGGGGAGTCTGCCGATTCGGTAGTAGACGGACAGGTCAAATTCCTTGCAACTGCAGGACAACTGGTGCAACAAGAGACTCTGAGTCTGAATATGAAAAACTCCGGTGCCAGAAGTGTAGGCTCAATATCATAACCAATCTCGTTTTGAGCGGAAAAATTAGATGACTTCACATTTCATTCTTTCTGAGTCTACTGAAGAAGAACAACCGAAATCGAACTAAGCAAGGTGATATAAAATAAGCTAGAAAATTCGATTTTTCAAACTCAAATTCAAAGATTCCTTACATCCCTACTGCACACATAGCACGCGTTCATACGTATGTATGTATATAGACATATGTTATGTACATAATTATGCACTTAACATGTGCAACTAGCTGGCTACAAACTCGCAACTTGCCACTTTAGGGCATGACACATGACGTTGCAACTTGTGACTATGCGTCTATGTCACCCCTCGCTTTCATTCCCACCTCTCGTCCACTCGCCATTTTGCGCTGAAGCGTTAAGCTGCATTGCCAATTTTGCGCTTTGGCGAGACGATTTATGCGCCGGACATTAAGGCTAGATATAGACGATAGCGAGGCGACTGAGTTGAACGAGCACTGTGTGCCAAATTGTAAATATATACGTGTATATGTATATATGTATATGTGTATATAAATATATATTTATGCTACATTTGCTATTATTTTATGAGCGTGCACTGTAATTTAGCGCCTGCGGCATTTTGCCCAAAAATTGTAGAAAAAAACTTTATTTGAGTTGTCAAATATTACTGTATATATACTGAAACACATACCTATATGGTATATATAAAACTTCAAAATAGGGTGCCAAACTAATTTTTTCTGTTCACTTCGAAAACAGTAGTAAATGCCAGCGGCATTTTAGCTTTATATATACTCGTGTTTTACTAGATACAGAAAATTCTCTCTGATGGCACACAATTCCCTCCTGTTGTGTTGTATGATATATAAGCGAATCAAGAGACAGTGGTTACGATGGTTAGGAAATATGTGGTCCGGATGGTTGAGAGCTTTGAAAGTTCTCGATGTAATAATAGTACCCGCCGATGGAAGTAGAGGACGAGGAATACCTCCACTCCATTGGAAAGACCAGGTGGGGAAGGACCTGAATGGCGAAATGTTGTTAACTCGGCTGTATTCGCTTAAGCGATGTCTGCGGCGGTAAAGAAGAAGAATACGAATATATTTTTTATTTTATTTTATTAATTTTCTGTATTATTTAACATTTTTTTATATTGTTTTCCTTTATTTGATCATTTTACTGCTTCATTATATTTGATTTTATTTTTTATTACATTTTGTTACTATTACCCGTTTTTCATTTGTTATTTAATTTAATTTATTGATTTTTATTTTATTTAATTTAAATTAGTTTTGCTTTCTATCTAATTTTATAACATTTTATGTTTTTTTACATCTTAATTTGTTATTTTATTATTATCATTTATTTAATTTATTTTCCTTTTTATTCTTCCCATTATATTTTAATATTGTTTATTTATTTTTCATTTTTTTGTTTTGTTATATTTGTTACTATTTCAATCTTTTTTTTAATGTTTTATATTTAATTATTTTTGATATGTTTTTTTATGTATTTATAATTCTTTTTAAATATATTTTATTTCAATAATTTTATTTTATTTTTTTATAATTTCTTTTTAGTTTTTTATTTAATACTGGCTAACATTACTTCATTTTATTCTTTTTTATTTTATTTTTTTAATTAACTTAATTTGATTATATGTTTTTTTATTTTATTTTACTCTTTTTGATATTTAATTTAATTTTATTGATATTATTTCCTGTATACATTTTTTATTTTTAGTTAATTCAAATATATTCTTTGCCTTTGATTTCACTTTATTTAATTTCGGTTAAATTAACAAAATACTTTTTTATGTCCTTTATTGTATTTTTCCATTTTGTTTCCCTTGTATTTTCCAATTTAATTGTTTTTTATTTTTTATTTTATTTTATGTTATTTTATTATTTATTTTATTTTATTTTATTTCATTTTATTTTATTTTATTTTATTTATTTTATTTTATTTTATTTTATTATATTTTATTTTATTTTATTTTATTTTATTTTATTTTATTTCATTTATTTTATTTTATTTTCTTTATTTTATTTTATTTTATTTGATTTTATTTTACTTAATTTTATTTTATTTTATTTTCATTTACCTTATTTTATTTTATTTTTTTATTTGAATTTATTTTATATTATTTTATTTTTTTCATTTTCTTTTATCTTATTTTATTTTATTTCATTTTCTTTTGTCTTATTTTTATTATTTTTTTTCCTTATTTTATTTCATTTTCTTTTATCTTACTTTATTTTCTTTTATTTTCTTTTACCTTATTTTATTTTATTTTATATTATTTTTTTATTTTAATTTATTTTATATTATTTTATTTTATTTTATTTCATTTTCTTTTATCTTATGTTATTTTATTTTATTTTACTTTATTTTAATATATTTTATTTTATTTTATTTTATTTTATTATATTTTATTTTACTTGATTTGATACTATTTTATTTTATTTTAATTTAATTTATCTTATTTTATTTCATTTTATTTTATTTTTTTATTTTAATTTATTTTATATTATTTTATTTCATTTTATTTTATTTTATTTTTTTTATTTTAATTTATTTTATATTATTTTATTTTATTTCATTTTCTTTTATCTTATTTTATTTTATTTTATTTTACTTTATTTTATTTTATTTTACCTTATTTTATTTTATTTTATTTTATTTTACCTTATTTTATTTTATTTTATTTTATTTTATTTTATTTTATTTTATTTTATTTTATTTTATTTTATTTTATTTTATTTTACTTAATTTTATTTTATTTTATTTTCATTTACCTTATTTTATTTTATTTTTTTATTTTAATTTATTTTATATTATTTTATTTTTTTCATTTTCTTTTATCTTATTTTATTTTATTTCATTTTCTTTTATCTTACTTTATTTTCTTTTATTTTCTTTTACCTTATTTTATTTTATTTTATATTATTTTTTTATTTTAATTTATTTTATATTATTTTATTTTATTTTATTTCATTTTCTTTTATCTTATGTTATTTTATTTTATTTTACTTTATTTTAATATATTTTATTTTATTTTATTATATTTTATTTTACTTGATTTGATACTATTTTATTTTATTTTAATTTAATTTATCTTATTTTATTTCATTTTATTTTATTTTTTTCATTTTATTTTATCTTATTTTATTTTATTTCATTTTTTTGTCTTATTTATATTATTTTTTTTCCTTATTTTATTTTATTTTATTTCATTTTCTTTTATCTTACTTTATTTTCTTTTATTTTCTTTTACCTTATTTTATTTTATTTTATTTTATTTTATTTTATTTTATTTTATTTTATTTATTTTATTTTATTTTATTTTTTTTATTTTATTTTATTTTATTTTATTTTATTTTTGTTACATTTGTTAATTGTATACTATTTCATTTTGTTAAATTCTTTTTAAAAAAAGATTTTTATTTCCATCTATTTATTTTTTTTTTTTTTTTGAAACAAGGTCTTTTTTCCTTATATATTTATTGTCTTTTATTTTAACTTTAAAACTATTTTTTGTTACCAAAACACCCTAATGTTAAACAATATTTTTTGCTTTAAGTATCTAAATTTAATGTTAATATTTCAAATATGTTTGTTTTGTGAAAAAATTCATATAAAATATTACAAGACTTTCAAATATTCTATATTTTTTCAAAACGTTAACTTTTTAATTTTCTTTTGCTTTGAAAATTGCACATTATTTTTCCCGCATTTTTATTTATTATTACGTGAACTGAAAAGCGCAAAATGGATTGAATCAAAGAAACAGACATTAAAAATGTTCAAAGGCAATTTTCTGCAAATGTAAAATAAATTCACATATATTTGCACAATTGAACGGCAGCCAAGCAACAACATGTTCGGCAGTTATCTTGCCAATTCAGCACTTGAATAGGCCATTTAGTTTGTGCCAATTGAGCAATTTATTGGTCAGCGAAATATGTGCTTGTTGTTGCGAAATTGTATGTATACAAGCGATTAAAATCGGTTACATAGTATAGGAGTCTTGAGTCTCAAAATTTTAGAAAAATATACAGATTCCACTAGTTCTCAAAGAGGTTATCAACCGAACTTATTTCATCCAGGGAAGTACCAATCTTGAGGGTATAATTTTATTCACCAAAAGTGCAATTAGTTTGTCGAAAATTTTGTGTAATTTTTTCACTTAGAGTTCTAAGATATTTTTGGAGAGCAAATTTCAAGTCAAGTTAATCCAGTCATCGGAAATTTGTATCTTGGTTTTTTTAGACCTTATCTGAATAAATTATGAAAGATTTAATAATTTCTCTTTTTTCAAATTGCTTACATGCTTTTTCTAGATTTTTCAATAGCTTTTAGGGAGCTTTAAGCGTGCTATGAGGCTTAGAACTTTCGCAGACATATAACATTTCGGAAGCTCAAAAGTTTTTATAGCTGTTTCAAACAATTTACAAGCCTTCAACAATCTGTGTGCTTTGAAAGCTCGGTTCTCCAAAAGTTTTCTAATTATGACTCAGGTCTTTACATTGTAAGGTACAGATAAACGTTCTGAGAGATTTACAAAGTTTTCAAGAAGGCCTGAAAACTTTTTATGAAGCCTAAACGTTTCACAGAAATAAAATCAGAAGGGTAATTTTTTTGAGAGAGTTTCAACATCTTTTAGTAAGTTAAAATCTAATACGCTTATAATTATGGAATTTTTTAAAAACGTTTTCTTTAAATGCCAGTCAAGAATATCAAGTGTAAATAATATTTCAAAGAGGTAATATTTGAAATTTTTTTTAAATATTTGCAAAGCTTCAAAAGCTTTATAATTATAACTTAATTATTTTCCGAAAACAAACTAAAAGCTTCCATAAGGATCATATCATTTAAGGGTTTGTATAAAATTTATTTAGCTGAAAAGCTTAAAAGATATTTTTAAGAACATTTTTAAGAGTTTTAATATTTTTTGCAAAGCATTTTTAATAAAGCCTTTAAGCTCCTAAAGCTAACAAGTTTTCCTCGAAAGCTTACAAGTTTTCCCCGGAAGCTTAAAAGTTTTCCCCGGAAGCTTAAAAGTTTTCCCCGAAAGCTTAAAAGTTTTCCCCGGAAGCTTAAAAGTTTTCTCCGAAAGCTTAAAAGTTTTCCCCGAAAGCTTAAAAGTTTTCCCCGAAAGCTTAACAGTTTTCCCCGAAAGCTTAAAAGTTTTCCCCGAAAGCTTAAAAGTTTTCCCCGAAAGCTTAAAAGTTTTCCCCGAAAGCTTACAAGTTTCCCCCGAAAGCTTACAAGTTTTCCCCGAAAGCTTACAAGTTTTCCCCGAAAGCTTACAAGTTTTCCCCGGAAGCTTACAAGTTTTCCCCGGAAGCTTACAAGTTTTCCCCGGAAGCTTTAAAGTTTTCCCCGAAAGCTTTCAAGCTTACAATAGAATGGTACCTAAATGCTTTCAAAAGGCATAAGGGTTCTCCTGAAAGCTTGGAAGTTTATTACAAAATTTTTGTAAACCTTTAAGGGAGCTTAAAAGAAATCTTTTTAAAGCTGAAAAGCTCAATACTTAAATTTTTTAAACGCTTTCAAAGAGTATTTAGTACATAATTCCTATTTAATACTTTTTTGAATTTCTAAAGCTTTTGCTGCACCTTAAACTACTTTATAGATATGACTGGTTTACTTAAAAGCTTGTTTTAGAGATCTTGAATCCCCTGTAGAACATTTTAAATCTTTTTACAAAGCTTCAAAACTTTTACAAAGCTTCAAATTTTTAATAAAGCTTTTTAGAAAGCTCTAAAGCTTCAAGAATGATGAAAAGGCTTTGTAATCAAATGTTACTGAAAGTAAAAACTTATGTTTTTAAAAGTTTTAGTACGTGGCTCTTACTTCTTAATACTTTTTTTGAATTTTTAAAGCTTTTGCGGCACCTTAAATGGCTTGATAGCTATAATTGTTATCCCCATTGGTCCAATTTTACAACATTACAATTTGGATTTCTTTATATTAAATGGAAAAATAATTCCTACAGGGTAGCTAATGCAAAATCTAAGCCACACCCAGACCCCTAACAGCTTTGCATTAATTTGACAAGTACAAAATGTGGCAATTACTTATACTTTTCGACTTTACAAATTTCAAACAATTTTCAACTACTGATTTAAACTCCAGACAAATTTTTTTGCGGCAAACAAACGCTTTACTCAAAACTTCAAAGGCACTACAAAAAAGTAGAATAAATAAAAACTGTTTCAAAGTCCCAGTTTTCAAATGTCATTTGTGCACATTAAAGTAATAAAATTTGTATATCACACATACACATACATCCATACGTATGTATGTATATGCATATAGAAATAATCATGCTTACTTTAAATGCTAACATAAGTACACCTACTTGAGAGCTTTTCCATATTCATTACTACGTGTGTTTATTTAAATACACACATTTTTTTTTTTTTTTTTTTTTTTTTTTTGCTTTAAAGTCGAAAATCTTGTAGTAAATCAATGGTGATAAATTGTAAATTGAATAATAGTCTCACACAAATTTCGACTGATTGCAAAGCTTAATGCTCTTAGCAGCGGCAGCAGACCCCCTCTCACCACCACAATCAATTTGCTACCGTAATAAGCAACACAAAACATTTTGAAAAGCTCCTCGCGTGACAAGCGCGAAGGCAGGAAGGAGTGTTTGAGGGAGAAATATACATATAGGTATAAAATATTGTGTGATTGCTTGTTTCCTTTTGTGGTCGCATGTGAAGAGCACCACCGCTGAATGCCCAGGCCACTCGAGCGAGCAAACAAACGAGATTGTTGAGTGAGATCTTAAGGCATCTTAAGAAATCAAATAAATAGTTTGTTTGGCATTATTCAATTACCGCAGCTGGAAATTGAGAAGTGGGGCATGATATGAGTAGGGAGTTGCACAATGGCTGCATGCCACACAAAATAAAAATAAAAAAATAAAAATACTACGAATAATAGACGAATTAAAGGCGAAGAATGAAATGAGTCAGTCTATTTGGGATTCATTAGGCAGACTTTTGTAATATTTGGTTGGAGTACCAAGCAAGCTAGATGAGAGTGCTTTAATGTAAAAAGTCCGAGTAGCTTGCTAAAGCCACAGTAAGTGGGTCCAATTTTAACTAAAAAGAACCGTGTTTCTCCATAGAGCAGCATGCAATTTCTTCTCTGCCAAAAACCCCAGGCTTGAAGATCTGACAGCAAGGGTTAGATTTTCAATAGAATGAAAACACTAAGTCACTATGCAGTTAGGTCAAATCTCGGCGGAAATGAGGTAGGGGACTCTCAGTATAGGAGAGAGCTTCATATTCAGAACCCCGGAGACTTCTTCTTTTTTCATTGGCTTGGATACCGCTCAACAATAGCGCATCATTCGGCTCTGCTCTTCGATGTTTTGTCGCCAGTTGGAAATGTGAAGAGAAACTAGGTCCCTCTCCACCCGATCCTTCCGAAGACGTGGAGTCCTTCCTCTTCCTCTGCTTCCATCGGTGAGTACTACTGCATCAAGTACTTTCAAAGCAGCTGCGTTCAATCATTCCGACAGCATGACCTAGCCAACTTAGCCATTGAACATCGTAACAGTTCTTTCTGAATATAGTATGGGAGCCTGGACAGAGTAACATATCGGGTGATACGACAGCGGTCGAGCTTGCATGGAAGAGCTTTATGCTTCCTCTTTCTTCATGACAAAAGAAAGAGGATATGACGCTCTCTACTTGTAAGTTCACTTGGAGAGAGTTATTCACTAGAGATGCTAACTTAAGATGGAAAAGTCTTAATGATTAAAATCTGACTAGGATAATGAGGTCGACATGGGATAAAAGAACGTCCCGAGAGTTTGATGAGCCAAATAGAAAAGGAAACATCTACAATTGTGGGTCGTCTAGCAGGACAGGCCAGGAGCTAGAGGAGAGAGGTTGGGAGTACCATCAAAGGGCTTCTGTAGAAATTGTAAGGAGGGAGAAGTACTTGCGACCTTAAAGCACGTACTTTACGAAAACCATACACTTTGGAGAAGTGAGCTGAATTCTCTAAGAGCGAAAACTTTTAAGAACCTCAAAGAACTATCTGGTTTTCGAAAACCCAGCATTGGATTGCAGGTGGAGCTCATTAGCATCCTCTGTGGTATCACAATTAACCGTAGCTTAGGTGAGCCGAAGACCGGCAACCATTTCAACTAATCCTATTCTAAATGCAACGAAGGTGGAATGTTAGTACTACGAATACTGCTGTCACTGAATATTCTCGCGATAGCAATCCTCTCTGCATTAGAGTACTTGTTTTTGGCTTGACCATGCTGGCGGGGCACTTTATCGTACGAGGTTGAGAACTCCTTATAGTAAAGTCTTACTTAGTCGAGCTTTCCACAGCCCGATCAGAATTTGAGCAAGTCAAGGGCGATGTTCTTTGCATGAGGAAAAGATTTGTACTCATTTGTGGGACTTTCATTAGAAAAATTTGTGACTTAAAGAGAGATACACCTATATTAAATGAAATTTTACAGGAAAATTCTAGGATATATTAGGTGAGTTAGCTGGAGATATGATCATGTACCACGTAAAGATTGTAGACTACCTCATCATTTCTCTTATGGGTTATATAAAACATAAAACATAGGTTCGTATGTATGTATGTATGTGTTCCAGCTGAAGTCGCCCTCACTGTACTTCATTGCAAAATTCATTCATTGAAATTTTCATTAAACACTCCGTCCGCATTAGTCACTTCTAATTCCCATTTACCGGTTCATTCAGTCATTTACACAATTACATAGAGTGAGAGACACGCGAGGCTTTCTCGAAGCTCATTAAAAAGCCTTTATTACACATAAAAGCTTCTTAGCAATTCATAGACCTGTCTGTGTCTACATATATATATATATATTTTTCTTCTCATTATTATCAATCACTCAAACGAGCTTAGTACATTGACGTCATGCAATGCAAGGTGTTTGTCTGCTGCTGCTTAGTCTTCTTCTTCTTCGTCTTCAATTTTTTTTTTTTTTGTTCTTGTTTTACTGAATGCAACAGCAGCAGTAGAAGCTGAATTCATTAAGTTTAAATAAAATTGTTCTTACGCTGTTGGATCTATTCTAACAAACAACAAAGATAACAAAAACAACAATGTGAGTGTGCAACAAAAGCTTGTGCTTGACAAAAAAAAAATACAATGTGTTATAAATCGTGTCTGTTTGCTTGCTTGTAAGAATATATGTACGTACAGATGTGCGTATGAGGTGATTATTTAAAAGAAAAACTTGTTAACCTTGCTAGAAGGCTGCCTGCAACAACCTTTGTCGCCATACGCGACACCAATACTAATGCATTGCTTTAAATGGCAATTTATTTGTCATCGTTGTCATTGTCGTTGTTGCTAGCGGCGTCTCTGTGGCAATTGCTGCTGTCTTTATTGTCATAATTATACGTCACATGCAGCAATGTAATAAATTTTGCTAGAATAAGGTCGGCAGGAAATATGAAATAAATTTATTTTAATTTTGTTATATTTTTCAATTAATTTAGTTTTATTTTATTTTATTTCAATTCTTAAAGAACTTTTTTTAGCTTTATTTTTATTTTAATATTATTTTTTATATTGTTTCTTTAATTTTTTTATTAATTTTATTTTATTTCAGTGCATATTATTGTATATAATATTATTTTATTTTTCATCTTATTATTATTTCAATTTGTAATTTGATTTTTTCAGTCGTTTTCCTCCTTTTATTCTATTTTATACTAATTAATTTATTTTATGTTATTATACACGTATTTTATCTTACTTTTATTGGTTTTTTTATTTTATTTTACTTTTATTGGTTTTTTTATTTTATTTTATTTTCAGTATAATTATCTTTGTTTATGTTATTTATTTTAATTTATTTAATTTTTTTTTTCGTTTTGTTTTATTTTATTTTGTTTTATTTTGTTTTTTTTTTTGTTGTTTTTACTTAGTTTAAGTTAAACTATTAACTATTAAACTATTATTTTGTTTTATTTAATTTAATTAATTTAATTTTATTTCATTTTACTTTGTTTATTGTATTTTATTTTATTTCATTTCATTTTATTTTATTTTATTTTGTTTTAATTCATTTTGTTTTATTTTATTTTATTTTATTTTTTATATTATTTTATTTTATTTTATTTTATTTAACTTTGTTTATTTTATTTTATTTTATTTTATCTTATTTTGTTTTATTTTATTTTATTTTATTTTATTTTATTTTATTTTATTTTATTTTATTTTATTTTATTTTATTTTATTTTATTTTATTTTATTTTATTTTATTTTATTTTATTTTATTTTATTTTATTTTATTTTATTTTATTTTATTTTATTTTATTTTATTTTATTTTATTATATTTTATTTTATTTCATTTCATTTTATTTTATTTTACTTTATTTTATTTCATTTTGTTTTATTTTATTTTATTTTATTTTATTTTATTTTATTTTATTTTATTTTATTTTATTTTATTTTATTTTATTTTATTTTGTTTTTTTTTTCATTTAATTTAATTTTATATTATTTTATTTTATTTTATTTTATTTTATTTTATTTTATTTTATATTAATTTATTTTATTTTATTTTATTTTATTTTATTTTATTTTATTTTATTTTATTTTATTTTATTTTATTTTATTTTATTTTATTTTATTTTATTTTATTTTATTTTATTTTATCTTAATTTATTTTATTTTATTTTATTTTATTTTATTTTATTTTATTTTATTTTATTTCATTTCATTTTTTTTTATTTAATTTTATTATGTTTTTTTTTCATTTAATTTAATTTTATTTTAGTTTATATTATTTTATTTTATATTAAACTATTTTATTTTATTTTGTTTTATTTAATTTAATTAATTTTATTTTATTTTATTTTATTTTATTTTATTATACTTTGTTTATTTTAATTTATTTGTTGTATGTTATTTTCTTTTCTTATTTATTAACATTTTCCTAAAGGGATTAATAAATAGATGTACTGGTCGCCGAATAGTCTGCGCTAATATAACGCCATGTGCTCTCTCAAATGCTTAGCCAACAACAACAACAATTTGATATAAAGAAATGTAAGCTCGGTTGCATTGCCAATATTGTTCTGGTTGTCCTTCAAATGTACGAACATTGACTCGTCGTTTCGGTCGTGGTCACTGCTCTGGCCACGAACAACCAAGCGTATGACTAAAATGCATATATGTATTTGTATGTGCATACCTATATACTCTAGCTCTGTTTGATTTACTATCTTTAGAAACTTGCTTCGTTCTGCCGGTGCTACATATTAGTGTGCTCGTATGAATGTATATGTGTGTGTGTGTTTTTCTGCAATGCCACATACCATACAAGAAAATCCATTTTGATTTAAGCATTGTATTGGCAGTATACACACATTTGTTCTCCATTCTCTCACTATCTTCCTCTCACTTTTTTCGCCATTGCTCATTTACTGATCTATTTTTTCATACTCTCTGTTGGTCATTCATTCTCATTAAATGCACATTACCTTAATGTAATTCACTGGTAACTGACTGTATATCCTTTCTCTCACTTACAGTGTGTGTTTGATTTGAGTGTATGTGTGTTTGTAGTCGAAACCGCCATGTCCTTGGCTTCAATTTATATGTTGATTTGCGTAATTAAGTTGAAATGAATGGCTACAACCATTATCAAGTTATGGAAAGTATCGTTTTAAGAGCTTGGTAAAAATAAATTTGATATTAGTTTATATACACGTATATGAAATTCAGCCACTTTCCATAAATTAATTCTCAAAAAAAAAACAAAAGATTGAAGAAACAGTAACACCGCTCACTATGATATAAAGCAAAAAAAAATTACACTAAATTGGTATAAAATAAAAAAATAATAATATAAAAAAAATTAAATAAAAACCAATAAAGTGAAAAAATTAAATTAAATTTGAAAAGATAAAAAAAATAAGAAAAAATTAAAAAAAAAAATAAAATAAAATGAAATAAAATAAAAAAATTAAATTAAATGAAATAAAATATAATAAAATATAATATAATAAAAACTATAAAATAAAGATACATCAACTTAAACGAAAAGATGAAATAAAATATTTTATTTTTTATATATACATTAAATAAGATAAAATGAGGTGAAAAATAAAATAAAAAACTACAAAATAAAATATAATAAAATAAATAAAAAAAAAAACAAATTAAGTGAAGAAATTAAATAAAGTAAAATTAAAAATTAAATAAATCAAATTAAATAAAATATAATATAATAAAAATAATAAGATAAAATGAACAAGAAAATAAAAAAATAAAATAAAACGAAATATAATAAAATAAAAATATATTAAATTAAATTAAATGAAAAAGCAAATAAAGTGAAAAAATAAAGTAAAATAAAAAAAAATTAAATAAAAGAAATTAAATTAAATAAATAAAATAAAATCAAAAATAAAATAAAATTTTATATAATAAATATGTGTAATGAAATAAAACAAAGTGGGCTCAATTTAAATGAAATAAAATAAAACTAAAAACCAAAAAAGTGAAGAAATAAAATATAATTAAATAAAATAAATAAAAAAATTAAAACAAATTAAAAAATTACAATTAAACAAAATGAAATAAAATTGAATTAAATTAATTAAATTAACTCATATTAAATATGACTAATTAAATTAAACTATTTTATAAAAAGAAACTTCAATAAAATGATATATAAAAAAATTATAAAAAATAAATTAACTTAACTGAAATTAATTAAGCTAAAATAAAATATAAATGAAGGTTTATAAATAAAATAAAACAAAATTAATTAATTTAATAAATATAAATTAAAAGAAACCTAAATAATTAAAAAAATAAAATTAACTGAAAATAACTAAATTAATTTTGAAAAAATAAAATAAAATTTAATAAATTTTAATTAAATAAAAATTAATAAACCAAATAAAATAAACGAATTTAAATAATATGAAATAAAAAATATAAATAAAATAAAAAAGAAAATAAATCTATAAAAAAATAAAATGAGCTGAAGATAATCTAAAAATAATATGTAATTTAATTATGTAAATAAAATAAATAATATAAAATATTGCTAATTATTATTTTTAATAAGTACTATTATTATAATTCATAGTTTACGCTTTTTAATTATTCATATGCTTAAATATTTAAAAAGTACTAAAAAAATATTTTTTTTCTTCTTTTGCAGGTAAGAGTCTACTGTGAAATTTCGTGTTTTATTATTTATAACAACTGCAAAGAAGGCATTTGTCAAATATTTTAATCAAAGTCTATACACATTGACAGAGGTGCGTATTATTCTCGCTATTTTTTTACTTAAGAATTTACTGCCGAAATCGTAACTAGCATAAAATTAAATTTCAGAGATTTTTTTCTTTTTTTCGTTTTTTTTTGCATTTGGAGAACTCTTCATTGAATAAGTTTACATAGATAGTACATATTTTAGAACAGTTATAGTCCCTATAATGTAGTTTTAGATACAAAAGACCCCACAAAGTTACTATTTTATGCGAATATTTACTATTTGTGTCAGCATAACCTCAAAAAAAAGAACTTCCAAGGAAAGCTCTTTTTGACCAATTTGTAAAATATTTTTTTTTTTTATTTTGTTCAGGCAATAATGAGCACAATGCCATTACAACTTGTCAAATCAACTGTCATTAGGTTGTCACACTTTCACTGTAAGTGAAAACAAAGTACAAAACAAACAAGGCAGAAATTAAAAATCACACAAACAATCACACCTATTTTTTTGTTATAAAGTCTGACATTTACATACGGATTTCTTGCGATAACAACTAAATGCTGTCATAAATGATTAATTATTTTGATTATTTTTTCTTTATTTGCCTGCATTGAAATTACATGAAATACAATTAGATTACAAGAAGGTGTGTATACATATATATGTATATGTGTATGTAGGTAAAATGACAGTGACAACTGGCGAGACAATTAGACAATTAGCACGTCGACAACTAACAACAAACCATAAAAATAACAGTAACAATAATAAAGCAACAACAAACATTATACATAAGTGAAGAAAATGTAAATTTATTAGAAAATCATATATATTTACATACATACTATATTCGATTTCGTATTCATATTAACGGAATTTCTTAGTATTGTAATTTTCCTGAAGTGAAAAACTATACTAGTATGTAGAAACTCCGCCTGTTTCATCTCGGTCGAGTAAATCGAACTGCGGAATCAAGATCTGCCTACGTCAAGCCGATCCAGAAATCTCATTTTTTGGAGATTCGGCACTTGGTAAATCAAAATTGGCAAAACAATTCGGAATAACATTTATGGTCCGGCAACTTTTTCCCTGCCGCAGCCAAGCCTTCAAATCCATGTCAAATCCGACGAGATGCGCTGATTGGGTATAGGTTTCATCCCTCGATGAACGCTCTTCGTCGGACCGGAAGAAGTGCGCCAGCTATTTTAGTCGGATTTCTTCACTATACCTTTCGTTTGACTACATGAAGCGACAAGACATTTCATTTGGCCATCGGGTAGTTATAGAGAAGCCAAAAACATCCAAATCAAGCGAAAAGGTCTGGGTCCAGTAGATCTTCAATCTATCTCTGACCACACCTGAGCTCCTGATGCTAAAACTGGGTAAATCAGCCAGCTGAGGAGAAGTGTCCCGGCAGATTTTTCAACTTTCTCCATTAGCAAAGGCACTTTTACTCATCACACAAGCCCGAACAAGCAAGCAGTGCTACTATCGAGCATTGAAGGCTTCTCATTATTATCGGAATGAAGAGGTGGTCCATTAAATATTTGAATGGACCACAGTAAGGACCATCTAAGCACACATATACCATACTAAAAGCCGAGCCACAACCTAGTCACATGAGGAATGAAAGGAGTATGCACTTGAACTAACGATGTCGCTGAAACGATGTTGATTAGCTCGACTACCAGATCACGGTAACGTTTTTCAAGCGGAACTGGCTAATGATACTTCTATCAACATCTTACTGGATAGCCAGGTAGCACTAAAAGTCCAGAATTCTGTTAAATTAATAAAATGAGTCTTCTTATGAAATTCCTTCTATTAGGCAGATACGCTGAGAGGCCCCCAAATCACTGCTGAAGCAGCTGGCTGGCTTGACCAGCGAGGGGTGGCTAGTAGGAACGCTAATGCTCAGAGCCCACTTCAACCTAACCTAAGTTAAGTTTCTCACTCCGGTGAAAAAAACTCACAGTTGTGACTTCCACAAAAGCTATAGCTCAGTTTATGGAACGTCTTTTATGTGACTTTAACTTTTATTATCTTATTATTTTTTGGTTTAAGTTGAGTTTGGTCTCCCACACATAAACTGGAAGTCTCTAAAGACCAGTACTTAGTATTAAAAAGTCCGAAACAAGCGGTTTCCCTCTTTTTATTTCCAAACTTTCCATGAATTTAGCATAATACTTTAATTAAGTTCTAAAATCTCTGTGTTGTTGTTGCTATTGAAAACAGAAATTGGTTTCGGAGAATGCTGCGGAGGTGGCAGTACTTAACTGGCTAAAAAAAATTCGGTTCGTTCCGATTATAAGGTATCGTCTCTCATCTTACGACAGGCAACCCTCTCCGCATTTGAATTCTGGAACCTACCGTGCGCAGTTAGCCCAAACAGTCTATACTTCTCACTGATTATATATTTTCTACATTTCTTTCTTATAAAGTATTTGAAACTTCATTCCCGACTTCGGTTCCGGCAAACTCGCTACCGTAACATCACACGTGTTACTGATATACATATGTATAAGAGACATATGTATGGTACATATATATTCGTATGCACGTTTATAATTGTTGTATTTCCCCACGGTTCGCAAGTGCCAAGTACACTTGGCGGCCCCTGAAGTGACACCTGACGAACGGAAAACCCCCAACTCCGCCGGTTGACAGCTCTAGCGACTCAATGCGAGTGGACATTAAGACTATACATACAACAACAATACATACAACAACTATTTTAAGTAACAATTAATAAGAAAAGGTGTTTCATGTAATGAATAAATGGAAATATTTTTGTTATTGTTGTTGTTAATGCATATAATTTGTTATTGTAATTATTATTGCCCACCTACCCACCCCTTCTTGCAGCAATAACTCACTGATTACTCGAGCTTTCAATGGATTTTGTGCATACATACGTTTGATATTAGTTGTTGTACAAGTGTTTGGCTGGCGTTGTTTTTGTTGCTGTTAATTATGTTGTTTATTGTCGCATATTAGCTGGTTAACCATTAAACAACTGAAATTAATAACGTTAATGACACACATTTTGTACCACCAACAGACACTTCGAGTCTACGCTGGCGTTCGGTCCGTATGGGTTTCTGTCTTTGGTGTCAAGCTTTGGTCTATTGAATATTGAATATTACTTGCTTAGTTGTTGTAATTATAAAATACAATTTTCAGTTGTAGCATAGTCGCTGCCCACTTCTATTCGGTCGCTCCAGCAATCAAAGTTCAGCTTTTGGTGTACACTCGCGTGCAAATTTAGCGGTAATACTACAACTGCGAGCCCAGCAGCAACAACAATCGCTAATTGATATTCAGACATCGTCTGTCAATAACAATAATTTCATTAGTAAATTGTTGATAGTTTAATAAATATCGAAATATGCATAAATATTTTCATTATAATCTCCGCCACCAACGATTTTATCGTAATTATATATAAAGATGTATGTAATTGCTTGCAAATGCATTAATTGTTGCTAGTAATGGAAAAGCACTGTTGTTGTTGTTGTTGTTGTTATTGTAGCGGCTATCCAACCCCGCTTACGAGCATGCGAGACTAGTCTAAGGCTTAGAGGTCATCTAATGGTAGATCTGGGTAACGAGCTGTTTCGACAGGTTGGAACAGAGGGAAAGGGGGTTATATTAGTAGGTTTTGTGGTGGGATGCAAAGAGCTGGTAAGTGTTGTATGAGATCTCTTTCCAAGTTGGACATGCATTGGGTATCTCGGGATCAAGTCTGGATTAGTAGGACTTAAGTCAACTACAATAACTAGTTCTTGATTGTGTCTATATTATTCGGGTCTCTCGACCCCAGGTCGAGCTTTTCGTTTGCAATGGATGGTTGGTTGGTGCTTGGATTCCGAGCATGCCGTTCGCTGAAAGGGAATTCAGGCAGGTGTTGACGGACTGTTGACGTTTAAAGCCTGCCGTTATGCCAACCTGGTTTCTAGTATATTTGCTTAATGGAGTCAATGTGGTCAAGTATTCCCTTCCTGATGTGTCTAGGTGGTGGTTCAGCCTCAAGTTAATGTATGCTGATTTTGCGAAGTTTAAGAGAGCTTTGGTATCCAATTTTTACACCTCATCTAGTCCTTTGAACTTCGAAGTTCTACAAGCCTTACGCTGTACTGCCTACATGAGTCACTGTTAGTAAATTCCGTTATATTCACATACATATGCAAACGTCCGAGATGTTTAAAGTGAGTACCTGACGAAGTCGGTCTAACCTTACGGTGCTCAAAAACGCGGCGGATTAAAACAATGCGTTGATCAGCATCCCATAATGCAAGTGTTATGGTACCAATTGACCCACCAACCACCTTGGTAGGATTCGAGGCCTATCTAAACCTCATCCGTACTAAAGAATAAGGTACCCGGTTGCAATGCAACTCCACATTGAGTTGGCACATGGTCAACTCTTCCCGCATTTGAGTTTAAACCATCATGATATGGCCGGAAGGGTCCTAGCCGCAAGAACAGGTCGGAGCAAGCTCCGAGGGCTCCTGTTCACCGTGGTACCAGATTTAGGTCTCCGGTCAAACCTTGTAGCCGAAGCTGCTACTAGTTTAGCTTCCATATAGCTCCGGACTGGTGGTCTGGCGGTGGGCCTCACTTTCCGCATACCGACTCAAACATGCTCATTCATGCTCCTAACCTAATGGTCAATTAAGCCGCAGAAGCCTTTGCCGTCATACATTTCAAGCGCAAACCCTTTAAACACAAGCATGTACTCTCCCCATGAGAGAACATGACACACCCTATACTGTCTATCTGTCCAAACTACTCCCATATCCCCTAAGTCCCTGATGTCTGAGTAGATCGGGCATTCACACAACACATACATCCAATCCTCTCGCTCTGTACCAACAGGTTGTGCGCGTAAGCGAAAAATGGGAGCGAGAGTCTCTTTCTCTCTCTTTCTCTCACCTTCTTCTCTCACATTGAGCTCTCTCTCTCTCTCTCCTTCTTCTCTCACATTGAGCTCTCTCTCTCTCTCTCACCTTCTTCTCTCACATTGAGCTCTCTCCCTCTCACTCTCTCTCTCTCACCTTCTTCTCACATTGAGCTCTCTCTATCTCTCTTTCCCTCCCTCTCTCTCTCTCTCTCTCAACTTCTTCTCTCACATTGAGCTCTCTCTCTCACCTTCTTCTCTCACATTGAGCCCTCTCTCTCTCTGACCCTCTTCTCTCACATTGAGCTTCCACAGCAGTTCTTTAATTGTTAGTTCCGCTTGGTGGTCTTCTCGCAGAGATCTTTTATCCTATTTATCGAAAAGTACCACATCCCTTTTATCTACGCTCGTTTGCTATGAGTAATCGCAGGAGTGCTGACAGTACACCACCCTTCTGAGGCGTTTCTCTACGTACTAACCTAAGCATTCTAGCTTCGTTGCTCTACGTATTACTCTTCCTGTAGCTGAGTATAGTTTTTATTCATTATAGGAAGACAGGCTCAGCCCAGTTTGCTTCTAGACTGTTGGTAATTGCTTCCCTTGAAACGTTCTTGAATACTCCACTCGTGTCCAGGAAGACCTCTAGGGCGTATTCCTAATGCTCAAGAGCTCTTTCTCAATTTACAGTTAGGGATTAAAGTTATTTGTTTACACTGGAGGCGCGATAGATATGACGAAAAGGAGACCAATGAAAGAAACTGCATAACATGAACAAAATTAAGATATAGTTGAAAGAAATATTACAATATGGGCATCAGATTCAAATATTTTTGAAGAGAGTTGCCAACTGTTTCACTTTTTTATTTATAAATAAAAAGTAAGAAATATAATATAAAATATATTAAGTGTATAAAAAATTATAGAAATATTATTTTCAATGTTGAAATTGTTTGTTTTAATGAAGTTGCCATTTATTAAGAATAATAAATAGTGTTACCACCTTTTCAATCAAATTTGTAAATAATAAATATCTTAATATTTTTTATTATCCTCAAAAAACATTAGTTTTATTTTTATTTTCCTAAAAAAAATTTATTTTTATATTTCTTAATCATATTCTTCCGTTTAATTCAATTTCTATTTTATTTCACTTGCTTTCATGGCTAAATAGCCCTAACTGTAAGCTGCAATCTGTCGGCCTCACGGTTAATTAACGACTAAGCATCCACTTACGTACGAGTCTAAAATAACAACAAATAAAAAAAGAACCTAAATTTCTCGCTGATAACAATAATTAAGTGATAATTTTTAGGGCAAATAAAATTGACACCGAAAATTCTCAGTAAGTCAATGCACAAATAAATCTATCTTTCGTTCACTTCATAGCACGAGCAGTTATGCTGCCGCGAGGCAATTGGGCGCGTTCAATTATTTAAATGCATTAAGTGATAAGAAGAGTGAGTTTGGAAAGCATTTAAAATCAAAATGAATTGTTAATGAATTGAAGGCACGCAAGTGTGACATACACACACACACACAATTATGTACAAGCATATGAATACATACATGCATAAATTTATACATATACGAGTATGGTATAAGTGTATGTAAGCACATTCATCACTGTCTAACGAAATTTGACCCACAGCGGATGTGTGGAGCAGCTAACAAAGCAAACTGATATGGAGAAGATCAAATGCCAATGGCGCAGCTTTCTTCAGCGTTCTACATATACTCGTACACTTAGGTATGCACATTTCTTTGCTTTTGTGCGCTCTTTCTACCATTAAAGTATTTGTTTTCGACGCTTTTTATGCTATGTTTAATAGCTTAATTAGCTTTAGCGACGTTTAATTTAATTAATATTGATTTCTTATTTTGGAAGAAAAATGTTTTTAATTAAAAATCAAAGAAATTATCTGACACCAAGCGAAAATGGAGGCGTGTAGTATGGTGCTGCTTCTACATCGCGTGGAGGTCGTCTTATGGTTTGCCTAGTCGCTGGTTTTAAGGCTATGAAAGTTAATGGTATGACATTAGTGATAAATGGCGCTTTTAACATTTTGTAGAGAAAAAACAACACGCGTTAATGCAAACTAATAAAATTAAAGACTACGGAGAAAATATTTCATTTAGATATGAATAAATATAATTAGTATAATTTATAATAAATGAAAAGTAAATAAAATTAAATTAAATGAAGAATAATAAACGTAAATAGAACAATATAATTAAAAATAAAATAGAAACAGAATAAAATAAAATAAAATAAAATAAAATAAAATAAAATAAAATAAAATAAAATAAAAAAAAGTAAAATGAAATAAATAAAATAAAATAAAATAAAATAAAATAAAATAAAATAAAATAAAATAAAATAAAATAAAATAAAATAAACTAAAATAAAATAAAATAAAATAAATAAAATAAAAAAATAAATTTATTATAAAATAAAATAAAATAATATAAACTAAAATAAAATAATATAAAATAAATAAAATAAAAAAATAAATTTATTATAAAATAAAATAAAATAATATAACATAAAATAAAATAAAATAAAAGAAAAGAAGAGAAAAGAAAAAAATAAAATAAAATAAAATAAAATAAAATAAAATAAAATAAAATAAAATAAAATAAAATAAAATAAAATAAAATAAAATAAAATAAAATAAAATAAAATAAAATAAAATAAATAAAATAAAATAAAATAAAATAAAATAAAATAAAATAAAATAAAATAAAATAAAATAAAATAAAATAAAATAAAATAAAATAAAATAAAATAAAATAAAGTAAAATAAAATAAAATAAAATAAAATAAAATAAAATAAAATAAAATAAAATAAAATAAAATAAAATAAAATAAAATAAAATAAAATAAAAAAATAAATTTATTATAAAATAAAATAAAATAAAATAAAATAATATAAAATAAAATAAAATAAAATAAAATAATATAAAATAAAATAAAATAAAAGAAAAGAAGAGAAAAGAAAAAAATAAAATAAACAAAAACAACGCAAAATAAAATTAATTAAAATGGAATAAAATATAGAAAATTCAAATAACATAAAACTGACTAAAATGAGATTAAATAAAATAATATAAATCAAATCAAATAAAAACTAAAAAAATAATATTAAATGAAATCAAATATTAATAAAATAAAATAAAATAAAAGAACAAAAAAATAAAATAAAATCAACCAAAAAACTGAAATAAAATAAAACTAAAATGAAATAAAACAATGAAAAATAAAATATAAAAAATTAAAAAAGGAAATCAAACAAAAAAATTAACCTATAAAAAAATCAAATAAAAAACAAAGTCAAAAGAAAATAAATTTTTAAAATTAAATAAAACAAAACAAAATTAAACAAAGTAAAATAAAATGACAAAAATAATAATAAAATTAAATATAATTAAATATAATAAAATAAAATGAAATACATTAAAATAAAATAAAATAAAAAATTAATAAAAAAATGAAATAAAATAAATTTAAATTCAATTAAAAATATAAAAAAATAAACAAAATAAAATTAATTAAAATGAAATAAAATATAATAAATTTATGATAAATAACCTAAAGGAAAATAAAATAAATTGAAATAACATAAAGCTAAATAAAATTGATTAAAATGAAATAAAATAAAATAAATAAAAATACAATAAATAAAACAAAGAAAATAAAAGAATTAAAAAATCAAGTAAAATAAAAATCAAATAAAGTAATAATAAATAAATGAACTAAAACTAAAATAAAATAAATCAAAATTAAATTAAATAATATTAAAATAAAATAGAATAATACTAAAAAAAATAAAATTAAATAAAATAAAATAGAATAATATTAAAAAAAAATAAAATAATAGGAATAGAAAAGGAAATCAAACAAAAAAATCAACTAAAAAAAAATAAAAAATAATGTCAAAAGAAAATAAAATAATTTAAATTAAAATCAAATAAAATAAAATTTAATATAATAAATTAAAATAAAGTAAAATAAAAAAGTAACATAAAGTGAAATAAATAAGGTAAAAAAAAAGATTATAAAAGAATCAAAAATTAAAATAAAGTTAAATAAAATAAAATAAAATAAAATGAAATAAATAACATAAATTAAATAAAATAAAAAAAATTAATTAAACAAAATCAAACCACAAAATTAATAAAAAATTTAAAAAATAAACTAAAATAATTTGAAATAAATATAATAAAATAAAGTAAAATAAGAAAATTAAAATAAAATAAAACAATAATGAAATAAATAAATAAAATTAACTGAATTGAAAAAATCAAACAAAATACACAAAAATTGAGGAAACTAAAATTAAATAAAATAGAACAACAAAAAAATCAATTAAAATAGAACAAAATAGATATAAATAGGAGAAATTTTAATAATAAACTGAATTAAAAGAAATGATTTTAAATGGAGATAAAGTACATATAGAAATATAAAATACAATGTTCTGATGGGAGTAAAAATCCAATAAATTAAATTGTTTAAAAAATTTTATAAATATAATTTTTAAAACTAAAATAATGTAAAAAATAAATTAAAATTAATTAAATATTATTTTATTCAATTAAGTCAAATAAAGTTTAATTAATACAAAAAGTAAAAGCAAAATAAAATTAAACAAAAAAATTAAATAACGCAAAATAAAAGAATTGAATAAAAATAAAGCACAATAATATATAATTTAATACAAAATATAACAAAATAAACTAAATAAAATATATTTATATTAGATTAAAAGAGTATAACATAAATTTAAAATATAAATAAAATTATAACCTAAATAATTAAATTAAATTAATTGATATGAATTTAGTATTACAAAAATAAAATTGCGTATTTTTGAGTTGTGCCCCTTTTGCAAGCTGCGTGCAATTACTGTTAATATATTCACCGACTTTCAACGCCATTGGTAACATTACCCCTTTTAGATATCATGCTAATTAAATGCATGCAACGCCACACATACACGATGGCACACATGTGTATGTATATGTAAATACATTTCCAAGTATGCCGCGCTTTGCTATGGAGTATATGTATGTACCATTGGCACCGACCGGCAAGTGCTTTTGACATTGTTGCAAGCTGTGAGGCAACGCGAAATTGACACTTTTGTCTAATGCAAACTGACAGCGGCAGCGTCTGTTGGCAGCAACGTCGGCAATTCTCGAAGTATTCTTCCAGCACCGGCGCCAAACGACGATTTATTGAACTTTTCCATTTTGTTGTTGTTATTTTCTGTTTGGCTCAGTGATGCACTTAACCATATGCGTTGAATCAATTTGAAATTTTATTGCCACGACAGCGGCAGCGACTCGTTAAGTGGAAATTCGATTTCACATTATCCGAAGCAAAGTTGCAATTGGCGTTTGTCCTCAATATGTCTGCGTGTGATATGTATGTATGTATGTGTGTATGTATTTAGGCTCTCAAGTTGGCAATCAGACCGTAATTTTGCATCAATATGCCGAATCGATTTGTCGGTGCAATCGTTGATATTGATCATGAAAGTGCGGAAGGCTTTGGTGTGATTTTCAAGCGTAAATTAGTTTTCTTTAGTTTGCTTGCATATCAGGGGAGAAATACCAACATAATAAATATTTGAGTCAGCCGAAAATCATTTTCAAAATATAATGGCAAATCCTTATTTTTAAATAAAGTGAAATTAGATAATATGCGTTTGCATCCTAAATGTAGGCAACGTTGTTATTTTAGAAAGTCTCCCACCTGTATTTAAAAGGAAGTAAAAAACGTTGCCTACATTTGGGTGCAATTTTTTTTTTTTATTAATATATTAATTAAATATGACCTCATCACAATTAAATAAAGTAAAATGTTTTTAATAAATTTTCATAAGTATTTTTTTTCAAATGAACTATGTTTCTTTGTTATACATATATAGAAAAACATATGTACATATATGGTATGTTAAGGACATGTTTTTAAATATATTCAAAATTGTTTACGTTGCTTTCTATTTTAATTGTCGCTCTGCTCTATAATACCATACTGCTTTTCAACATTATGGTCAATTTTTCCACAACCAATCACAATTTTGAACAGACTAGAAATGCAGCAAACACACACAAATCCATATACTTAATAATTTGTTAAAATATTTCCCATTTCAATAATAAAATCTGCAACTTTGCATTTATTTTTTCAGTCACAAAATTTCCAGCTCTCTTATATGTACCATATATGTATGTAATTGCATTTATTTAACAATATTTGCTGATCTCTACATAATATTTATTTACTGAATATACTGAGTACTGTTATTCTGTATTTGTGTTTTGAGTGATTAAATGGCATTTATTTAATTGCAAATTTTATACACTCCACTCCACTCAAAGGCAGTCATGTTGTTATTTGTAAACATTATAGAAAAACATATGTATGTATATCTATATTCAGTTATGTTGAATTAAACTTGTATTGTGTATTCTCCCGGTATTCAATTTAAATGTCCATTGTTGAATGTTAACAAGCAATAGAATATATTTTCGAGATTTGCTTTCTGTATACGAGCATACATACCATACATATGTACATCCAAAAATGATGCTATGACAATTTAATAATTTTACATTTTGAGAGTGATTTGTAGATGCTTATAAGTATATACGAGAGTGCGTTTTTATGTTAACGTATTGGGGGATAAGTGGCGCAAATAAAAAAAATATATATATTTTTCCTTTTCAATATATTCAGCTCCTAGAGGCATAAAATAAAATAAACAAAATAAAATAAAACTAAAATAAAAAAAATTAATTAAAATGAAATAAAATATAATACATTGAAATAAAATAAAATAAAATTTAATAAAATGAAATAAAATAAAATAATTTAAAATAAAACAAAGAAAAAAGAAAATAAAAGAATCGAGCGATCAAAAAAAAGAAAATTAAATAAAAGTAAATAATAAAAAAACAAAACAAAAAAAAAAATAATTTAAAATCAAATAAAATAAAATAAAAGAAAATAAACTAAACTAAAATAAAATAAAATAAAATAAAATAAAATAAAATAAAAGAAAATAAACTAAACTAAAATAAAATAAAATAAAATAAAATAAAATAAAATAAAATAAAATAAAATAAAATAAAATAAAATAAAATAAAATAAAATAAAATAAAATAAAATAAAATAAAATAAAATAAAATAAAATAAAATAAAATAAAATAAAATAAAATAAAATAAAATAAAATAAAATAAAATAAAATAAAATAAAATAAAATAAAATAAAATGAAATGAAATGAAATGAAATGAAATGAAATGAAATGAAATGAAATGAAATGAAATGAAATGAAATGAAATGAAATGAAATGAAATGAAATGAAATGAAATGAAATGAAATGAAATGAAATGAAATGAAATGAAATGAAATGAAATGAAATGAAATGAAATGAAATGAAATGAAATGAAATGAAATGAAATGAAATGAAATGAAATGAAATGAAATGAAATGAAATGAAAAGAAATGAAATGAAATGAAATGAAATGAAATGAAATGAAATGAAATAAAATAAAAAAATAAAATAGAAGAAAATAAAATAAAATAGAAGAAAATAAAATAAAATAAATTAAAAAAAGTAAAATAAAATAATATAAAATAAAATAAAAAAAATTAAATTAAATTAAAAAAACGAAAACACATGAAACTATTTTAATGCTTAAATAAATTTACCTAATTTAAGCAAATTTAAAAAAATAACACAATATAAATTGAGATAAAACTATGTACTTAAATTTAATATAAAGTAAATTAATTAAAATAAAATAAAACCAAATAAATTAAAACAAAAAGTAAAATAAATTAAATTTAATTAAATTAAACAAAGTTAAATAAAAAAAAAATAATGGAAAATTAAATAAAAAAATAAATAAAATGAATTGAATTAAAATAATTTAATTATAATAAAATAAAATAAAATAAAATAAAAAAATAAAATAAAATGAAATAAAATAAAATAAAATAAAATAAAATAAAATAAAATAAAATAAAATAAAATAAAATAAAATAAAATAAAGTAAAGTAAAGTAAAGTAAAGTAAAGTAAAGTAAAGTAAAGTAAAGTAAAGTAAAGTAAAGTAAAGTAAAGTGAAGTGAAGTAAAGTAAAATAAAGTAAAATGAAATAAATAAGATAAAAAAATAAAATAAATGAATTAAAAAATATAATAAAATAAAGTTAAATTAAGTAAAATTAAATTAGAATAAAAGAAAAATAAAAATTAAATTAAATTAAAAATTGAATTAAACAAAATCAAACATTAAAGTTAGAAAAAAGAAAAAATAAGAAAATAATATAAAATAAAAAAGCATATATTTTTCGGAATATTCAATCAACTATTTATGCCCTCTCTTTAACTTCAAAATAAGCTGAAACTGTCTCCTTGACTTCACCATCTTGCACAAATAATTTACCCTTCAGCTCTTTTTCCATTTTTGGAAACAGTTAAAAATCACTCGTGACCAGGTCTGGGCTATAGGGTGGGAGACTTTTAGTTACTCTATTATTAAAGCGTAGTATTCTTCAAAAATTTAATATAAAAATAAATTTGAAATGAAAAATGTTTTTAAATGTAAAGTTTGTAAAACTCCCAAAATGCAAATTTCTATACAAGAGGCCACCCTTTAAAAAAATTAATAACAAAATTTTCTAAAAAAAAATTTAAAGTTATAAATTTTACCAGATATCAAAAACCTTAAAAATATATATTTTTTAAGATTTTTCAAACTACTAAAATACAAATTTCCACACAGTTGGCCACCCTACTAAAGATTTTCAACCACCAGCTTTCATAAAAATATTAAATTTGGTATAGGTAAGATTTTATAAATATAATTTATATTTTTAAATAAAAATAAATAAAATTATAAACATAGTCCCAAATGTTTGCCAATAGGGAAAAGAGTTTCTATGAGAGGAGCATAATGACATTCATATCAAAATGGCAAAAAGTTATCCAGCAAATCACTGCATATAACATGGCATAAATCGGATAATTCTAACTGGGTATGTAGTCTTTAATAGAGATTTTACAATAAATTTAATGTGATCATGAAAGTTATGTGCTTCTGCAAAGCCGAAGGCAGATTTTCTTTCTTGAAGTAGGTATGTTAACATCAGAAGGAGAAGGGTTAGACTTAACAAAACTTATACCGATCGGACGAGGACGACTGCCTGAGTTGATTTGGAGATGATCGCCTGTTGTCTGTCTGTTTAAGAAACCAAAAGAAATAAATTTTTGTTTCAAGTTGAGGCACAGTTTTTTTTTAAATACAATACATCAGACATGGAGTACGAAAATAAATTTTCTACAAATATCTCGTATATACATATATTCAAGTCAATAAATTCACAATTTAGTTACGCGGCTATATTTTTATTTTGAAAATAATAATTTTTAATCACTCTCTTTGTGGGTGCGCTCAGCAGCCGCCATGTGCTTTATTATTTATCTACAGTTCTTAATTATTTGTTTATAAAGTGATTTCTATATATTTACATGTAGATATGTAAGTATGTATGAATTCAAGAAAAATCTTTCAGCGTTGACTCACGTTGTCTATCTTTTGGTAAATTTTCGATTTTTTTCGGTCTCCTTATGTGTTCTGCGGTACCTGCCTCTAATGCTATGTGTTTGTAAATTATTATATTATACCTATTTTTAATCGTCCATGCGATATTAATTGCATAATATTATTTATTTAGCTTGTACAACTTTTAAGTATATTTTTTTTTGTTGTTGATAAATATAATGAAACAATAACAAGCATGCCACATGAGTGGCAGAAAGTGTTTTATGGGTATCAATGCATACGTGTACATACATATGTATTTTCACGCAACATTGCTGCCGTTTTGTAAGAATTATTATTTTATTTTATTGTTGTTTCGCCATTACTTTTTGTATGTTTTTTCTTGGCTGCTTTACTAAGTTTGTTTGTCGGCATATTTGTGTGTACATATATTTGATGGTGTGCCAAAAAGTATAAAAATGTAGCGTAATGTATAAATATATGTAAAATTAAATATCATTTATTTTTTTTTTAGCTGCGAAGAAATTTTTCAATTTTTTTTATTTCAATTTTATTTTTATTTTTTTTATTTCATTTTCTTTGCACTCGACACTTTTGGCTAATGTTGGGCAAGTACATACATACATACATACATATTAAACTACAGCGGCAGATCTTTTTTTTCCTAGAAACTTTTATTTTATATTCTCTTCTGCATTTATATTGTAGTTGTTTATTGCTTGTTTTGTTCGGCATATATTTTTGACAGTATTTGAAATCCGCACAACAAACATGTACATACACGTACATATGTATGTATATTATAGGGCTTGTGAAGCTGCCACGCCGTCAACAGTCAGGCCGCAGTGCGCTAGTGGAATTTGCGACGCATGTTAATGTTGCGTGAAATGTGCAAATATATGTACGTAAAAATATTGTATATGGATGTTAAATTCGGTAGATACACATGTTTACTGCTTTGTTGTTGTTATTCTTTTTATCTGTCATTATTTTTGTTACATTTAGAATTCACATTTCACATAAATAGGCACATATATGTGTATGTACATACGTGTATATGTAAATATGTTGGCCTGTCGAGAATTATGTGGCCTCGTGGGATTGTCGGCATTCGTGTTTGCTCTTAATGGTCTATAGCCACACAAAGCCACAGCCACAGCCGTAGCCACTGTGCACCGGAAGTTAAAAGCATGAATACATATAAAAAATGGCATATTGACAGGGATTTATATAGAAACTTTAACATAAAATTATTTCAAATTAAATTATTTAACTTTTAATAAAAAAAAAAAATATTTTTTTGAAATAAATTTCTTCTTGGATTTTAGCATAATATAAGATAAAAAGGTTTATTTTAATTATTATTTTTTAAATCAATTCGCATACCAAAATTCAATAACCAAATGATCAAGAAAATTTGAAATTAAAGAAAAAAATAATAATATTAAAAATGAGAGAAAATTAACAGGAGCTAAGTCAGGTAGTTGCCACCTTTTTGACAAATTTTATTACGAAAAAAATTCTTAATAATTAGTAGAATAAAAACTGCAATAAAAGTATTCAGCTGATAAAGGGCTTACAAATGTTCATGTTAAATGTTAAAATATAAAAAAAAATTTTGGGGTTACCACCAGTTCATAATTTTATTATTATTTAAAAATATAAATTATATTTATGAAATCTTGAGGTCAATTCTCAACCAGCCAAATTTTTCGCCATAGACAAGAACAAATGACAATCACTTAGGACAAGACTCAGTATATAATGTGGTTGCATAAAAAACCTTTTACCACGGCGTTTCTGGCGAAGCATTATCGATGTGTCGGGTTTGGTGCTGTCTTGGTGAAACATTATTGTCCTCCTGTTGGCCAAAGCTTGCGAATCACACAATAATACCTTCCTGGCCGTCAGTCCTGGCTTGTAGACCGTTTGTAGCGGCTCACGGCCCTTCAACTATGCGATGCTCTATTATCATGGTGGAGAGCTGCAGAAAAGGCACTAGGTATATCTTGGAAGTTTGAAAACAGTCTTCAGACATTCGGGACTCAGTATCACCGAAGCTTTTGAAAATAACACCATCGACAACGGTTAAAGCTTTTAAAAGTACGAATATACTACCTGACCTGACTACCTGACTTTTGAGTAGCTTCTAGCAGCTATATCAGCGGCAGACGGATGAAGCCAGAGACTCAAGCTCATGGGTAAAGATTTGCATATGCTTACAAATGGCTTTAAAATAAATAGCGAAGTAGGGTCTATAGTTTACTGCACCCAACCGGAGATTATAAGGTAATACGAATTGGCTAAATATGGATTCCTTTCAGAATAGAATGCAGTTGTGGACTTGCCAGTTACTTCTAGTGAAATTGCATAGACTGGGAACATACAAGGGGATGCAGAACAGCAAAAATTATTAGTATTACTAAGCTCTCACTAGGGTCAAGGAGATTAGACTCCAGGCTGATAGTAGGATTCTTAACGAAGCATTGTCTGTTGGCCTAACATCTCTTCAAACTAGAACTGGTTGATGTCAAAAATGCAGGAAATTCAGAAGACGGGACTTTGTAACCACTGAAGGGCACCCACCCCTCCGAGTGTAATTGTGACATGAAGTAATGGCTCATCATAACAAAACCATCAGCCGTTCGGAGTTTAGTTTTCCTCAAACTAAAGACACAGTTATCGTCTATGTGGGACTACTCACCGAGTGTACCAGTCTAATCTAACACTTCCAAACCAAGCGTACCAACCTGTAATCCGCAGAGCAGGAATATTTTCGGCTGGATATAGTTTAAGAACTTAATCGGATAATATTGAATTAATCGAAGAATAAAAACGCTTCGCCCATAATTCCACAAATTGTCTTACGAAAGACACTTTCGCTTAAGTCTTCACTGTATTCGAGCCTGTTTCATGTTGTTTGTCTTCTTTCTTGCGCCATTTATATGCGCCGTTTTATTTATTTTTCACCTCTTTGTGATTTACCAGCATCAGCATCCGACAAAGCGTGGGCGCTTCATTATTCGTGCGATTATTTCAGCTTAAACCAAATTCATAATTTAGCATAAGCAAGTCGATATATTACTCTCTTTTTTTGTTGTTTTATTTTACTTTGCTACTATCTTTATCTTGAAGCTGTTAAGCTCACGCGCAGTAGAAAACGAGTTTCTTGCATATATTTGAATGTGTATAAATATACATACATATGTATATACTTTTGAACTAATATATTTATATATATGTACATCTATATAGTTTTATGTAGTAGCATCATGTGAATACATATACATACCTATAGTACGCCATTGAGTCTGAGTTTCAGCTACTTGGTCGCCATTCTTTTGTCTGAGACAATCCGTGTTGTGCTGTGCCGTGATTGAAATCCGAAAATCCAAAAACCCAAAAACAATGAATTGTCCAATAAATGCGGCATATTATTTAGCCTAAGTTTGGCTCTGTTTGTTCTATTGTTATTAACTTTATATAAATGTAAATAATTTTGTATATGTATATTATTCATTAGTATATATCATATATATATATGTATGTATGTGAGTCTGTTCCTCAGTAAGTTGTTTAGTTAGTTTTACTGCATTAATTATTTTTCGTTTTTATGGTATTTATTTTACATATATTTAGTGTGGTTTCACCATTGTTTATATTCTTTTGAATTTTGAGATTTTTATTTGGCTCATAGGTATATACATCGTATATATAGGTATATCAAATACAATAACTATATTTTGGTATTAACTATACTTAGTTGTGACAATCCACTCAATTTTTTATTGTTTTCAAATTTTAATAAGCTTTTTTATTAATTTAAATAATTTCTTCTTTTTTTTTTACAGGTAAATAATGGTTATGCTGTTGTATGGTGTATTTCAAGAGTGTTTAATTGTTAATGGCAACTCTTTCATTGTTAATCGCCGTCACTACTTTCATATAGGTATACACATTAGCATATTAAAAGATAAAATATTTGTTGAAATGAAGACCTTCTGGTAAGCAAAATCTCAAAATGGCTGCAAATCAATGAAAAAAATCCTTTTATTAACATCACCCATATAATGGGAGAGTACGGGTATTTAATTTATTTTGTTATTTCATTCTATTAAATAAACAATTAATGTTGTTTTATTTTATTTTTTATTGTTTAATTAATTTTTTATTTTTTTAAGTTAGTTTTTATTAGTTTGGTTTTATTTTAATTAAATTTACAATAATAATAATTGTTTTTTATTAAATTTATTTTTTTCGTTCGTTTTATTTTATCTTATTATACTTTTTTTTGATTCTTTTATTTTATATTATACTATTTCATTTCATTTCATTTTATTTTGCTTTATTTCAATATATTTAATTTTTTTTCATAAGTTTTGTTTTATTTTATTTTGTTTTATTTTATTGTATTTATTTATTTATTTATTATCTAATAATTTATATTACGTTATTAATTGGTCATACATTATTTTTTTTATTTTACATTATTTATTTATATGATTTTATTCTTTATTTTATATAATTTTATTTTATATTTCATTTTGATTCATTTTATTTTGTTTTTTAATTATTCATTTTTGCTTCATTTTATTTCGTTTCTTTATTTTATTTTATTTATATTGTATTATTATTTTTCATTTAATTAATATATAATAATTTATTTTATTTTATTTATTTGTTATAAATTATTTTGTTTCATTTTACTTTATTCATTTATTTTATTTTATGTTATTTCATTTTATTTTATTTTATTTCATTTCATTTTGCTTTATTTTATTTAAATTTTTATTTTTTTATTTTTTATTTGAATTTAATTTAATTTTACTTTACTTTTTATTTATTTTATTTCATTTTATTTTATTCTATTTAAAATTAATTTTATTAATTTTATTTTACTTAAGTTTTATTTATTTTAATTTATTTTTTTTTTTTATTTATTTAATTGCATTTTATTTTATTTTATTTTATTCTATTTTACTTTATTTAGTTTTAGATTAATTTATTCTATTTTACTTTATTTTATTTTATTTTTTTCTTTTTTATTTCCTTTTTTATATTATTTTATTTTGTTAATTTATTTAATTTTATTTTATTTCAATTGACCCTATTATTTATTCTTATTATATCCCTTATTTTGTGGTTTTCTTATTTTTATTCATTTTATTTTATTTTAGATTATTTTATTTTGTTTTGTTTTATTTCATGTTATTTTTATTTTTTTATTTATTTTCTTTTATTTTAATTATTTTATTTAATAGTAATTCATTTTGATTTATTTTATTTTATTTTACTTATTTTTTTTATTTTAATTTAAGTAGATAATATTAATTTTTTTTGTTAAATTTAATTTTATATTTTTTTATTTAATTTTATTTTATTACATTTGATTTTGTTTTTTTATTTATTTTTTTATATTTTTTTTTTATATCATTTCATAAAATTATAACCATTATTTTAAGTTTTTCTTATTTTTATTCATTTTATTTAATTTTATTTTATATTTTAAATTTATTTTAGTTTATTTCATTTTTTGATTTTATTATGTTTTATTTTATTTTATTTACGTTTTATAAAATAATATATTTTATTTTATATTATTTATAATATTTCATTTTGCTTTATCTTATTTTGTTTTAAATTATTATTTTTTTTTAATTTATTGTAATTTATTTTCTTTTATTTTATTTTTTGATTTTGTTTAATTTTTTTTTTTTGCATTTTACTTTTTTTTTAGTTTTGCATTATTTTATTTATTGTTATATTTGTTTTAATTTATTAAATTTACTAAAATTCTTTGAGGAAAAACCTTTATTTAATATTTATACTTATTAATTTTTGTTTTCTTTCTATGCGCTCATTGAGCTTGCTATTCTTCTTCTTCGCTCACAGATTGTATATATATGTACGTAATTTACCATCGGGTCATTGAAATTTGCACAAACACTTAGAAAATTTCCATGTAGGTGCTAAAGTGACAGTAAATATATACTTTGGTGTTATTTACCAAATAAATATATATGCCTTTGTATATATTTATTCATCATATAACGGGTAACGAACTAGATTAAAGCAAATTTGGTCGCTAATTTCTTGCCAAGTGCGGATTAAATGTGAAAGCAGACAATTTTCTCACAAAGCAGAAATAAATAAATATTATACATATGTGCATTTATACACTTTTAATGTCCACTGTAAACACTGCCACACTCACTTCGCTCAATTTGTTTAACATCGATTAAAGTGTAATAAAAAATCAACTTTTGAAGTTTCAAATTCACCGCTTCAATACTACAAATATTGGATGAGTGCATAAGTTCGTGCCCGATTCCTCTGGATGCCGTACGAATCGTTTGAGAGTGGCGCTCGTGAAAGAAATATATACATATTATATATCGTTGGAAAGGTGACAGTCCGAACTGTAAATCAAGCATAAAATAACTTCATTTTGATTTGAGTTGCTTAGTGAAAAGACGCATGGAAGATGAACAACGAAAAAGATCATATGCGTCATATTATGTTATACGAATTCCGCAAAGGAAAAACAGTGGGAGCTGCAACTGAGATATTCGCGAAGTTTATTTGGACCGTGCTCCAGCACTCCGCACAGTAAAGAAATGGTTCGCGAAATTTCGTTTTGGAGATTTTAACCTCGAAGATCAACCTCGCAGTGGACGGCCTTCTGAGCTTGATGACGATGTTCTAAGGACTTTAGTTGCGAATAACTCACGTATTTCGACGGAAGAGGTTGCCAGTGAATTGAACGTCAACAAATCAACTGCGTTTCGTCGTTTAAAAAAGGTTGGGTACACTTTGAAGCTCGATACATGGGTGCCACATCAGTTGAGTGAAAAGAACAAAGTGGACCGTATGTCAACAGCAATTTCTATGCTTCGACGGATCAAAAACGAACCTTTTTTGGATCAGCTCGTGACTGGTGATGAAAAATGGGTCCTGTACAGCAATGTTCAACGCAAAAGAACATGGAAACAGGCACACGAAGGGGCGGAACCGATGTCGAAAGGTGGATTGCATCCGATGAAGGTACTGCTGTGCATTTGGTGGGATATCCGAGGCGTGATCTATTTTGAGCTCTTGCCAGCTGGAGAAACGATCACTGCCAACAAGTATTGTCAGCAAATGGTCGAATTGAAGAAAGCAATTGATGAAAAACGTCCGATTTTGGCCAATCGCAAAGGAGTTCTTTTCCATCATGACAACGCCAGGCCACATGTTGCAAAACCGACCCTGGCCAAACTGAAGGAGATGAATTGGGAAATCATGCCGCATCCCCCATATTCACCCGACATTGCACCTTCTGATTATCATTTGTTTCGATCGCTGCAGAACAATTTGAATGGAAAAAAATTTAAAAATGTGGAAGACGTCAAAAACCACCTTGACACCTTTTTCAAAGAGAAACCGCGCGATTTCTATGAATCAGGCATCCGTAAATTGGTTGAACGTTGGGAGTGGATTGCCGAACATGATGGCGAATACATAATTGATTAATAAAAGCGCTTTCTTCAAAAAATTTCAATTTTAGTTTGCACTTGAAATCGGGCACGAACTTATGCACTCATCCAATACATATGTACATATGTTGCTTTGACTCGGGTGTTCTTTTTGCAAAAAAAAACATAAAAATATTTTACCTAAAAAAGAAATCCATTAAAGTTTTGTAATTAGATTCTGTTGGCATCACACGTAGGGCAAAAAGAGACTTTTTAATAAAAAAATACATAAATAAATTTGATATTTGATCTGATTGTGGTGAATATTGATTAGTTGTCAACCGGTTTTGACAGCTTTTCATGTAAACACCCAGTACTGTTACACAGTGTTGTATTTTTGTATATATGTATGTATGTGTGTTTTATTGATTGCCATCTGCTGTGTCGTGCTGACAGCTGTCAAATTGGGGAAAATGTGAAAAATTCTTGAATGAAAATAACATTATTTTTTTTTTATTACAATAAAATATAAATTGAATTGAGCTAAAATTAAATTGGAATTGTTCCAATGAAAAAGTCACATGAAAACAAGACTCCTCGATTGAAAATGTGCAATTTTGTTGATAAGACTCAAAAAACTGTACTTAAATTTGATTGGACGCTCTTAGAATAGCCGGTCTTTTAATTCAGAAAGTTCCACGGCCCTGCTGGTTGATTTCCTGGAAACATGATGAGCAAGACAAGTGTGGAAGAATATAGTTTCATGTGTAATCCTGTGATCAGAAACGATTCTTTTGGTTATATACCGAGCTAAGGTGAATTGGCATTCAATTAATGGCAGGAGGGAGACTCCATCGCCGAGTAGTGGCTTTACGTCTAGCCATATTCTGATTCAAAGTGGCGTTCTTCCACCTATCGCTGGTCCCCGTCGAAAGAAGCCTTCCTTGTATGCTCCAATGTGCAGGTATCTTTGGCCCACGATCCCTTCAGAGGATCTCAGGCTGGAAGACCTCGTCGACACCCGAACTTGTGTAATACATTCGAAGAAACTATGGTTTTTCGTTATAGACGAAAGGAGAGCTAGTTTTGGTGACCGATGTATGATGCAATTGTAAGCAGATAAAGGAAAAGATCTTATTGTGTCAGTATGAAGAGCTTTGAAAGAATGCGACAATTCACAATTAATTTCAAGGCTGTATCCATAATCTTTAGTACCTAAAAAGCCGAGCTAACGACCGACATCCAGAGTTTACTGAGTTTTTTGGAGAGAGCACTTTCACTGCCTGATCTGCCGTGAATGTGCTAACTCGTGTGGGTGGGGATATGGACTTTCCGTCACAGACCATGAAGAAGCTCGACACACTTTGAGAACAATAAAGTATGTTCCGTCGGTTTGACGACTGAGCTGCTCAAAAAGTGCGGAAATGTATAATAGGGTCGGAGGAAAAGATACTCCAATAGAGCCTGAGTGTGCACTGCCTAATTCATAAGAAAAGCGACCTTACAGTCTGGGCCAATCATAGTGGGATAAGCTTAGAAGCCTCCTCAATGCCGCATGTAAGCTGGATTATGTGAAAGACTGTAAGAACTCCGTTAACGAACTGGTCACACCTTAGCTATGTGACTGGTAGATCCATCATTGCTGAGATATTCACCTTGCACCACATCTTGTAAGATATCCTTCACAAAATGAGCGACACATTATCCTTTTCGATAAAACGATGACAACAGCTGTTAAGGTGGCACTAGAAAAGAAAGGTTTTGTGGAAGATTTATGGTCCTTTGTGTATTAGAGATGGAGAATACAACGATGGATAAAGAGAAGATAAGCATTACGGGCTTTTGAGCTGCTTCTGCAGTACCTCTTCGGTAAAGGCTCCCAAAAGATTGTCTCACCCTTTGCTATTCAGCTGCCCGCAGGTTTCGCAATGAGCTCCTGTTCAATCTCAATGATTTCTCAATGAATCATCAAATTCTTTAGTTTCTTGCATGCCACACAACGAAGGAAAATAAACCCTGAAGGTGACCAACAGCTAGCAGCATCCACCGAGTGCCCCTCCGATCAAATCAGCGTGACCGAGCATACATACAAACATACTGCATATTGGTAAGACCGCGCTGCGGAAAAAGTTCAACTATTACACCTTGATATTCAGCTGACCGAACAGGAGCTACACTGCTCTAGCGCAAATTTCGAAAAAAAAGCTACAACAACTAACTGTACTCGCTGATAAGACCTTCCAATGTTGTTGTTGTTTTTGTAGTAGTAGGTTTTTGTTGCATAACACAACCGCCTAACAAGCATTCATTCAATGCCGACAAATAACCGAATGGTCTAATTGGTAGGTGTACAAATGGACCAACGGACGGACGAACGGATGGACGGACGGACGGATGGATGGATGGATGAATGGAGGACGACCGAACCGTCGGTTGGTTGGCAAACTCGCGAACCTTCAAGTGCAGTGCCGGTATGGCACTCGATAAATGAATGGCTGCCACATACCGGTCACCACACTGCTTGATGCCAATGTTGCTGGCTAAAATTACAAGAGTTGTAGCAGCGCGGCTTGTTAGCTGTTATATTTCCACTAACAAGCGGCCGAAACAAGCAACAGCAACACTAAATCATCCGGGGCTACAGAATCTTTTCATCCCCAACTCGCTCCAACCCCCCTCCCCCATTCATTATGCCAATATCAGTTTCAATCGGTTCTATAGCCAAAGGCAACGACAACAACAACAACAACAAATTGTTTGCACAACAAAAGTTCAATGGACGGACGCTTCGTTGCACTGCAGCTACTCAGTTACATACGATACATACTCGTATATCGATAACATCAATACCAGCAACAACAGCAATAGATTGCGAAAGAGCGTTTGTTATTGTTGCTGTTGTTATTGCTTTTGCAACAATAGAACTGTCCGTCATACGAGTATCTCTAAACAATGGCCGTAGGCATCCATTTACATCGGGTTCATCGTCACTTTGGACGGTTTGGCCGGTTGGCCGATTGGCCGGTCGGTGGATAGGTGTACTGGGTGTTGTTGTTGTTTTATGATCGGTATGCCTAAAGGTGATTAGCGTTTTTTTAACGGTTCAACGGTTCATTCAAACGGTGGCAATGTTTGCACATGTCTTTTGTAAGTGTGTGTGTGTGCGCGCACGGGGACAATGTGCCAGTGAACTCTCTCTCTCTTCTCTTAAGTTTAATGCGAATCTGTGGAATTTAATGGTTTGATAACAAGGTGTTGCTGAACATTAATTCCGGGAGAATTCTAAAGCGAATTCCATAAACGAAATATCGAAAAAAAGTTTTAGGTTATGTTGGCATGTCCAGCGATTAATGAAAATCGATTTTACTGATATCAGAATTTGGTCCGTTGCGATAACTCATTCTTCTGTTCACTTGACGGCGACAATGGCTCCCAGATTTGATTCTTTGGGTCACTTACCATCTGCCATCCTGGGTAGTTCTACGAGAAGGATGGTAAGGAAATTCCGTAGCTCACAATTTGATATTGTTGTTCCCCCTCATCACCTCTACAACACTTACAGCCTTTCTTTTAAAGAGCTCCCAGTGTTTATATATGCCTTCCCATCCCCTCAATAGTCTGGCAGAACTGTTATTGCTTTAGCGATGTCCTCTCCTCTTAAGGCGGCCAATCCCATTTCATTCAAATTTATCTTGATTTCCGGCAAGCCTTCGCAGCCTTTCCTTCGATGAATTTCTTGGGTTCGACATATTTTCTTTTCGATTTGGCCGTGGAGATATCAGCTGCTCTTTAACTGCCGCCCGACTATTGCCGAAGATGACGATATCCTCTCCTACCATCCCTGTTATGGTAAAGATCTCAATCCATAAAACACAACAAGAGTTAGATAGCCTGAAAGGAGCCGAAGATTTGACCCACAATTCCGCACTACTAGCAATACTCGGCCCCCCGTCACTGTTGATAGTCACAACTTTGAAGTCGTAGATAATTTCGTCAGTATTGACACCAACAACAATGTCGGCCTGGAAATCCAGCGCAGAATCACGCTTGCCATCAAGTGCTACTTCGGACTGAGTAGGCAATTGAAAAGTGAAGTCCTCTCTGGACCAACAAAAACCAAACTCTACAAGTCGCTTATCGTTTCCGCCCTGCGTTTGCGTAAGATTTACGGTCCTCTACGAGTTGGTAGCGACGAATACCGCAGCCGATGCATTTGGAGGCTTTCGCCTTCCCGATGACCCCCTGAACCTCTTCCCTGGTGAAATCAAGCGCCGCGCTAGTGTTTGGCAGTTTGCGAATACGGCGGATTATACGTGTAGTGTACCGGCTGAACTAGCTCACGCATCTCTTCGGGTCCGACGAGGCGCGGTCACCGAATGAAATTTCCACTCGGTCATCGCGTCTCGTTGGGTTAGACAACGACTTTACTGTAGCCAAGAGCTTGGTTGCCTCTGAGGAGGCATTACAGGACCTTAAGAGCTCCTTTTACTTTTTCCGCTTGTGGTTTTTCACTACAGTACAAATCTCCGCGTTTAAATCCCTGATTAGGGGATTCCCGGGATCGGAGTTATGTTGGGTGTCGCACCTAAATGCTAAAACCATCGCTTTCGCCGGGAAATTGGGGCGGACTTCCGCAATTCCTGCCTGCCGGGATGAAGCGGACGGCAGCGGTCACGACGATCCTGCGGAAGGAACGTTTATTAGAAGTGACGTCTGATGGAGTGGAGAGAGCACTGAAGGCGTTCTCGGTGAATTGTGTGAAGCCGGACCAGTTAGCTTTTTTAAAGTTAACAAATGTCCGGTGATCCGCGGAAACAAAGTCAGGAGGTCTGTCAATCGAGATTTGTATGGGTAAGTGGTCCGACCCCAGTTAGAAAAATTATTGATCTATAGTATTGGATTATGGAGTTGTTCAACCCCTGTCAGTATGCATTGCTAGCCGCTCGCCTATTGCAGTATTTTACATATCTATTTTGCTGCTATTGTCTTGGAGACCATGGGTCTTAGGTCACTTTTCTTATACCTAACTATATTTTAATAGCATGGGTAACCTTTTCATATGTTATACCCCCAGTTCATTCTTCTGTCGAATATTACACCAAGAAATTTAGCCCTGGTCTTAGGCTTAGATGGACACCGTTCAAAATAAGTCGATTATTGCCGGAAAAAATCCAGATCCCCCATATAAGCTGACAATTAGTCAGCAAGAAGCAGACCAGCTCGTTGCTTTCGAAGAGTTCCCTACTTCAAGTCAGATTCCCAACCATGGAGAATTTCTGCAGATGTTGTTATTAGACAACCACTTTCTCGGGAATTTTTTCATTCGGGAGGAAAATATAATAAGTTGCGTAATCAAAATTTTATGCCCATAAAAAGCTTCAATGCCAGACTCGAACTGTTTTCCACTTTCATGGAGACAGTAAGCGATTTTTATTCCCAAAGCAGGTAAAAACGTTCCAGCCTCCCTCCCACTCATGCCTTCTACCCAACAGTTTCTACATGTGTCATCCATTCGGTTCGCGTGTAATGCTAGAAGTGGTTGACGCGTCATTAGGCCAACAAAAAAAATCTCCATGTTTTCCTTTGCACATGATCTTGGCGATCAATTATGCCATTAAGGTATTCCATCTCAATCTGATCCGTTTATCAGACCTTTGGAAAATTTAACGACTTGCGTATTCCGTGTACTTTCACTGTTCGGTACCCAGATGGATGGCCTCTCAACAACAATTGCGTTACCTGGTATGCCTGGAACTCAGTAAGTGAGGGGATTAAAAAAAGTTCGGAAAGTTGAACATAAAAAGAAAGTCTTTTTATATTTCTTCGTAATCCTTGCCCTTCTCTACATAATCACCATTGATTTCAATGCAGTTCTTAAGCCTATAGAACCACTTCTGAAAACAGTCTTCAAAATCTTGCTTTTTAAGCTTATCAAATTCAACATTAACCCCATTAATTATCTCCTTGTTGCTATTAAATACTTTTTCTTTTTGAATTTTTTTAAATTTTTGGAAATCAGAACCAGAAATTACAAGGTGCTATATCCGGGGAATGTAATGCTGAACGTATTTCTTCGATCCCAGAGATCGCAAATTAAAATTACACGTTATTTCAGCAGTGTGAGATGGCGCGTTGTCATGATGTAAAAAGTAGCGCCGCAAATCCTCTTTCTTCTTGTTTTTCAACAAATATTTGAAAACTTTTGGTAAGCACTCTTCGGTGCACCATTTTGCAGTTACCACCTGACCCTTTCCCAGTTGAATGGTAGCTACGATTTTAGATCGGGTGAAGTAAACTGAAATTATTACTTCTGCTGCTGATTTTTGTTGCTTAGATTTTACGGTTGGGTTTGCTCCTGTTGAGCTCCATACCATGGACTGGTGTTTGGTTTCTGGATCGTACTTATAGAACCAAGATTCGTCACCAGTAACGACTTTACTAAAGTTGCTGGACTGACCATTTTCGAATTTTTTTGAGGAAAAATGAGCAAAGTGTACTCGAGCCTCCTTTTGGGTCTCATTAAAAATTCGTGGTAACCATAGAGCAGATTTCTTCGTGTATCCTAAGTGATTAATTATTATTCGCGATACAACCATGGCATTTAAGCCAAATTCATTAGCAATCATTTCTTGTATCAATCATTGGTCTTCGTCTATTTCGGACTTCACCAGAGCTACAGTGACGTCATCAGTGAAAGATTTTAGTCAACCTTCTTGGGGCTCGTGCTCTACGAAAATATGTCCTATCTAGAATCTGCGGAAGCTTTTAGAAATAGTCTTTAAAGACGCTGCAATCATTCCATATACAATTTGGCATTCAGTGGTGGTTTTTATTGGCTGTAACTTACGCCAAACCCCGAACCTTATATAGACAATGGTGAATTTCTGTTTGCTTTGGTGGTGGAATATCGTCTGACCTATTCGCAGCTATCTTGGGTTTTCTTGTCTCCATTGTAGCCGATCGTGCTAAGGGAAGACTAATAAAGTAACTGCAAAGAATTTGATATTTTCAGATTTAACAAAAACAATTTGAAAGTCACCAACTGACCGAACTTTTGTTAATCTCCTCGTATAATACCAAGGTTCAAACTTTATAATAAAACAGGAATTTTATAAGAAATATTTTTTTAAATGCATTTTATTCACTTTCGAAACCACAAAGTGGATATACATATTGTTTTTACAAAAAAAAAAAAAAAAAAGAAAAAACCAGACAGAATACATTACAAGTATTTATACAATTTACCAGACAGATAATATATTGTTAAAATTTAACTACACCAACAACAAGGGAGGTGAAAGTACAATATAAATAAATAAATCGCAAATTAATTACAATTCTTGGCAAATTAATGAAATCGCGTGATATTTTAATTGCGAATAATGAAGAGCATCAACATGAAACTCACACAGACAGACAAACGAAACAAACCAGCGAACAAACAAGCAATAAAAGAACTGTAAATATCGTCATTACTAGGCGATTACATAAGTGAATAACGAGCCAACACAGCAACCATGCAACGTAGGGTAGGGTAGACAGCGGCAACATAAATTTATAAATTGGAGCATTAATGAAAAATAAAACAACAAAAAAAACGAAACACAAACGAAACAATGCGGAAGCAACCCCAAGCGTTCGAGCAGCAATTGCCAGCAGACGGTAGCATGACTTTCATGCAACGAATAACAGTTACATTCGATGATGCTCACACGATTGGGTGGCAGCAGCGACAAGAGCTGACCCACGCTGACGTCAGCGAATTACCATAATCAAAGGCAGTGGAGAGCGGAGTGAGTGAGTGAGTGAGTGAAGGGAACAGACAAATTGTGACAGACGCAGTCAACCGCCGACGCAAAGACTTAGCGCTTCCAGCAAAATTCGATGTCACACGCAAACCGAGCTACTAACTCAGCAATTGACTTTGACGACGTTGCAAACGATGCGCCCGGTTCGCGAACATTCATAAAAATAGCAGAGAAGAATGTAGGATGCGGAAAAAATTCTAGAAACCAAATCAAAAAAATCAATTCAGCGCAACCGGGAAGAGTAAAGAGCGTGGAGCACATCGATCGCCTGCAAAAAACCAGTGGATCAAAACCCCATTGTTGGACTCTGCACACCCGCATCGCCCGCCAGCTAAACACCAACGGTCAGACAAGCCAATTCTTCTTGCTGCTGTCCATCTATTGATGTTACATATTCATTTTAAATGCCAATTGGCGCTGGTGACCAGTTGTCCATTGTGGTGACTGTGGTGACTGTAGTCGCAGCGGTCGTCGTGCTGATTACATACGTATTTATTGTTGTTTTGCTGCGCAAATGAATTTGTGGAACATACGAATATGTATGTTGTGTGATATACCATGACTTTTAATTAATGTGTGAGAATGACCGCGAGAGCAGATGACCTACACAGTGGTGACAATAGAATGAAGTAGATAACATAGTGCCTCAGGGACTGAGTGGTGGGCTGCAGCTTCAGTGAGCAAGTTCAAACTCTATGAAATATTATATTAGAAAAGGGAAAGTTTACAGAGGGTTTCTTATAAGTCAGAATGGGGCATATTTCTAAGGTTAGTTTGAATTCCAGAGCTCTGTAGCCGATGCAGGGTATTTCGGCGGAGTTTCTGCTAAAATTTTTTTGTGTGCATCTTAATGTCTCTCCACCAAATCCAACCAACAGACTTTTGGGTTTTTGAGGTTTCTGGATCAAATCTAACCTCAAATTCTAAATGTATTTTAATTCTAGATTTTGTGGTGCTTATGGTATTATTATTATATTTGTCGCCGCTATTTATCATACATTTATGTTATGAAACGCAAGCAATTGATCGTGAGTCGCAAGACCGCCTTCGTTTCTTCTATAAAAATATGTCCCGTTCGTGTTGATGCTCCTTACTTTATGGTAATGCTTCTCTACGCTGCGTGTAAGTACTCTCAGAGAGCAGTCCTCTGTGTCCAATAAAAAAAGGCTCTCGCTGTTGTTATTTTAGTTGGCTAGATAATGTCGTACGAGTGGAAGAAAGTGCTCCAGCTTTGAAAGTATTTGAAGCAGTACCCCCTGATTAAAGCAGAGAAAGACCACCACTCCGTTGGAAGGTGGAGAGCGACCTGATTTCACTTGCTACATCCATCTGATGCATAAGACAGAGGAAGATCTCCCAGTCGCCGAAATTGATGAGAATTTAACAATTTACGAAGGCTTCTAAGTGAAGTCGGATAATTTCAAAGAAGTGATGTCCATGGCATTTATGTCGTTTGATGCTTAGGGCTGGACAGTGACAGACGTAATGCTCAAGAGACTCTTCCCCTTCCTTATCCCTGCAGCTAATGACAATAATCATTGGAGGAGTATCAGATACTCTCCTACCATGAAGTCCCATTAAACAGCATCCAGTAGTATGTTAGTATGTCTGCTATTGAATTAATTGTGAACTGGTCCAGATTAGATCCTTGATCTTATAGCGTCCAGACCAACAGGCCAACGCTGTCTAGTCACCTTGCTGGTTCCTTCGTCAAGCCACTTGCGGTAGGCTGCTTTGGTGAAAGCCAGTTTTAGTCTGAGTTTTACTATAGACAAAGGTCGCTTGCTCATGCAGTTACCTTGGATGCTCCTATGCTCGGCACCCAGATCACAGCTGAGAGCTTATTTGCAGTGCTTCTGCATTTCAGCGCCACTTTTGTGATGTGGTGTAAAAAATCTGATGACAGCTTAGCTATCAGAGAATTTACTGATTGATTAGTTTGTAATCAGAGATCCCAGCAACCAATCTAAGGCTTCCGTGATCTGCTTGGAAGACGCTGTAGTAGTCTGGTCTGATCTCGGATTGAAATTGGTTGAATACGTTGGTGAGTAAATTCCACAGCCTTCCCTTTCAACGAGTTTAGCGCAATCCATGTAGGTGGCTATGCCACTCTGATCCATAGCATTCCTGTCCGGAATTCTTGAGGAGTAGATATTATCCAAACAGTAAGTGGAGATAGCGTAGTCTTATTCCGCTGGCAACTCCACAGCAGACAATATCCGGGCGTGCCCTGTAGCGCGATAACTCCAAGGCTGAGCCGCGTCCAATCCAATAGAATTGCAGCTTGCTTGAAGTTTGTCATCAAATACAGAGGAAGAAAATTAAGACGACTTTCCAGGGCTTTTGGTGGAGTCGTCGGTAGAGCTTCAGTATTGGAATCTCGCTTTAGTTCGTCACCAAATAGTTGTACGTTGGCTTCGTGAGGATACGCACACAAGAATCGTGTCTCTGAGCATGTCCAGGTGAATGGAAGATGAAAAATTTGCTTAAAATAAGTGTACCTGGTGAAGCGTGGGGGCCTTCCCAAACTCAATTTACATCAGTGGAAATCAAGATTTTTTCCTTTTTAAAATTTCTTAACTAAAAAATATTTGCATAAATATTTTCGTGCTCTTTTTCTATTACAATATTCTCACAACTATATGGACGACCAACGTTGTAACAACATCGGCACCAGCCAGATGGCGACCAGTTCTCAGCCAAAAGAAATTAATTTTTCTGCTGCTCGGGCATTTGTTGCTAATTCTCAGTGTTGCTTAGCACTACTTTAAATGTACATGTAACTGTTGTTGTTGTTGTTGTTTCTGTTACTTTTGTGGTTTTGTGGTTCTGTGCTCGTGTGGCACAAAACGTTTTGCTGCTGTAGTTGTTGTTGTTGTTATCCCAATAGCCGGCGAGTTGTTCATACAATTGCTGAGAAATTGTCGCCGCTTGTTTGGTGTTGTTGTTGGTGTTGTTGTTGTTATTGTTGTTATTGTTGATGTTGTTGTTATTGTTGTTGTTGTTGAAGTTGTTGTTGTTGTTGAAGTTGTTGTTGTTGTTGTTGTTGACATTTAACTTGTATTTACATATGTTTTACTTAGAACTTATTCATATACATAGGTACATATGGCTTTGTGTGTTTGTTTTCCCCCGCTGTAAGTGGCATGCTACAAAAATGACTCGAAAAAATGTTGTCTGGCAAATGGAAGAAGAAGAATTGTAGAGAAGAACATTTATGTATGTATGTACCCGGCATCTACTTGCCATTAGTTGTAACGATTGCCAAGTGGAAGCTATAAAAGCAAGCAACAATAGCAAAGTTGCCACCAACAGTTGTGCTTGCAACAATAAGCCATGCTGCTGGGCTGTGGATCTCAGCGCCTCTTCTTTGGTGTCTCTACTCGTATGGAGCACCATTTCTCATGCTACACTGACTAGATGTTGCACCAACTTCATTTGCAACGCATTTAAATTGCGTAACTCTCACGTTAGCTTTCTTCCTTCATTAAAGTTGCTAGCAAAAAAATATATTCTAATTGCAAGTCCACTATCGGTCAAGTGTCTTTTTGTTGCATAAATTATACATTTGTTTTGTGCTGTGTGGCGTGGGAAATGTGAAAAGTACGCAGAGTTGCTTTTGTGGTTCAGTGCGACCACAGAAACGTGGGCAAGCAGGAGAAAAGTATAGAGCATTACAGGAAACCAGAGAGGGAGGGTCCCTAATAGTCTTGCAGCGGGCACTTTGCATTTCAAGAAACACTAAATATCAATAAAATTCAAGTCTTCAAATTCAGCAATTCACCAAGGCAGCATTCAGAAAATTATATCAGAACTCGGGCTAAACCTAACTTCAAACTCAGTGACTACAACTTTGTCTTCCAAGCAGAGGTTGTGAGCATTACTCAAAAGCTCTCAAAATGGGCAACTGCCTGGTAGACAGCCAAGCGGCAACTAAGAGTGTCAACACTAAGTCCAAAAGCGTAAGAACAAACAACGAGGCAGTTAACAGACTATCGCAGGATAACACAGTGAATACCACTTGAATCCACACTTATGTAGAAGGCAAGGAAAAGTCGAATGTACGTGATTATCACCATCGCCTGCCTCAGACCTTTCAGCGCCCTCAAATGCTGTCTAAAGCAGTGAGTGGACTATGGAGGAGTCTTCCACCGTAGGACCTGCCACCAAATTATTATCGGGCAGTGTGTATATATTGTAGACTGACCACACTGTTACTAATATTAAGAAACTAAATCAATTTATTAAATCTAACGAAATATTCGCAAAAGTATGGTTGTATTAAGCAGGGGAGGGCAATGAGCCTTCTTTATGACTTAGATGTGAACGCTTGCTGTCAGATCTTCAACCTTCCCTTTCAATAAACCAAAGTCCTACCAAAACAGACCTTTTTCAACAGAACTTCTTTGTCAGACTGTATTTAATAGAACTTCTTTTACAGACTTTCTTTTACCGACCTTCTTTAGTATACGTCTAATATTTTCGAACGGTCTGTAGATGTGATAAAAAAATCAGCCGATTATTTTATGTTTGGTTCTAACCGAACTTAGGGTTCCTTAGTTGGTTTAAGGTTCATATCTTAGGAGTTTTTTTTTTTATTTCTGACTACCCTTAGCACCCTAAAGTAATCTTCATACAAATCATATTATACGCATTCTAATGGCAATTGGGCACTCCCTTAGCGTTAGAAAATTTAAAAAACAGTAGAAAAACAACCTCAATTAAAACTTGCCTCTATATGTTAATAAGTATGTGCATACTAGTGGCAACATGCTGAGGCAACATTTTGATTAGACTCTCGAAACAAATCAACCTCGTGCTTGGAGACCTCATGTCGCGTCGCAACAAACCAACCAAAGTGGCTCCAGTTGAAAAGATGCAAGTGCTGCATGTATTTGCATATGTATGTAGGTGTATATATGTATATTTATTAGCATTTACATACAAACGTTTTATTAATCAAATATTCAAATATCTTTATTGCAGAAATTTAAATACAACTTAATGACTTTTTGATGACCTGACTGGGCGTCAGTCGTTAATTGATTTCAATTGTTTTGAGACAACTTAATTGTTTAGCTTTAAAATTGTTTTAATATTTCTAATAGCGAATGGGAATTTCAGATTTTCATATGAATGTATGTTTTTTAAGTGGAAGGTGCCCTCTGGTGGCATATAAATTTATGAAAATAAATATTTTTTGAATAACTCCAAAAATTTGTTTTATAATAAATATAATTGACGTTAAATTAATTTTGCGTATTCCAAAAACAACAAAAGTATCAACCAATCTTCTCCACCACCATTTAATTTAACTTCGCTTTGTTTAAAAACTAAAAATAAAACAAAATAAAATAAAAATTTCATAAAAATTCCCTGAGCTTGACATTCCACAGGATACCAGAAAAAATTATTATCGAGCTATTTTTTTTTAATTTATAAGCTAAGACAAGTCATTACATTAAATGGTTTAACGTGCACGTATGATGAAAAGTCTCAAGAAATAGTAAAATAAAAAATTTAAATAAAATTGTAGAAATACTTATATAATTCTTAAACTGAAAAATAATAAGCAGCTTAAAATTGGCTACACAACGAAACCAACAAACATTTTTATTACTAATCAAAACAAATATAAATTCATAGCTGATAAACAGGCGAGAAAGCGAAAAGCAAAACAAAAACAAATAATAAAATAGTTTCAACAAAAGACTAAAAATAATAATAAAAAGCTTTGAAAGCCAAACACCTTTCTTTGCAACAAAAAAATGAAACAAAAACACAACGCGCGTCAACAAAGATTACAGAAATGCAGTGAGAAAGCGGAAAAAGCAGTGATTGCCTTCAATGGTTGGGAAGAACAAAGAAGGTAAATATACATATACTCGTATATATTTATTTAGCGTTTGTATGCGAGTATGCAATCTCTTGTTGCTATTTTCCTTTTTCTTCAAAAGTCAACTTCCATACTCAAAACACCACCCACCAGCCACCAGTTTATTTCTTCTGCTGAAGGTGCAGAAAATTGAGTATTCCAAGCGGAAAATGTTAAATCACCCCGAAAAACACTACAAAATTCATGTGTGCGTACGTGACTGAGATTTCAATTTTGAACACTCACACACACATACACGAAAACTAACATGTAGTCAAGAAATAAAAATACATTCTGTATAAAATGTGTAAGATTCACGCACGCACGTGACGCAAGCCACCAACGCAGAGGCACGCGGTATGACTTGTTACATAAAAACAAATACATAAATACATATAGACATGTGTGGTTATATAGTTGTTAGTTTAGCTTTATTAAATTTTATTGTTTTTCTATTGCTTTTTTTGCACTAACATATGTACATACTTCTAAACAAGTAAATAAAACATTTATACGGATTTTTGTGATTTTTATTGCTCATACGCCATGCGCACCCTTCAGGATGTCCCTGCAACAGATTAATTGAGCAAAAATTGAAATTCTTCAGTTAAATATAGAATTTAAAAAAAATTTCGCAATGAATTTTCATGTCAAAATTAGCAAAAAAAGGAACTAAACTTTATAAGTAAATTAAAAATTATATAAAATAAAATAAAATAAAAAAAATAAAAAAATTAAAATTAAATAAAACTAAAAATAAAAATAAAAAAATAAAATAAAAATAAAACTGAAAATTAAAATTAAATTAAATTGAGTAAAACAAAAAAACATAAAATAAAAAAACTAAACATTAATTAAGATGAAATACATATATACTAATAAAATAAATTTTTTTTCATTTTATTTAATAATAATTAAAATAAAAATATAATAAAATCAAATAAAATTAAATGAAACGAAATGTAATAAAACAAAAAAAAAAATTAAAAATTAAATAAATAATAACAAAATAAAAAAAATAAAAATTAAAATGAAAAAAATAAAATAAATTAGAATAAAATTTAATAAAAAAAATTACAATAAAATAAAATAAGATAAGATAAAGTTAAATAAACTAAAATTGAAATATATCAAATTAAATAAAAAAAAGTAAAATAAAATATAATAAAATGAAAAAATTATATATATAAAATTAATTAAAATGTAAAAAAATAAAGTAAACTAAAATTAAGTTGAATTTGAAATAAATTAAAGTAAAAATATAAAATTTAAATAAAATAAAAGAAATGAAATTAAAAAAAAAATAATAAAACAACCTAAACTGAATTAAATAAGAAAATTAAATATAATAAAATAAAAAAGGTAAGTTTAAATAAGTTAAAAATTAAAAAAATATTAAATAAAACAAAAAAAAAATAAAATAAAAAATTAAACACTAAAAAAATTAAATGAAACGGAATAAAAAAATAAAAATTAAACAAAAAAATAAAAATGAAATAAACATTACTAAAAATAAAAGTCTAAATAAAAATAAAAATAAAAAGTAAATTAATTTAAATCAAATTTAATTAAATAAAACAAAACCAAATTAAAGTAAAAAACTAAACATTAACTGGAATATAATCTACTAAAATAAAATGGAGCAAAATCATATAGATTGAAATAAAGTAAAATAATAAAAATAAAAATTTTATAAATTATAATAAAGTAAAATGAAATAAAATATAATACATTAAAATTAAATTAAGTAAAACAAAAGAAAATAATATAAAATACTAAACCTTAAGTTAAATAAAATACAATCTTCTTATAAATTAAAATGAAACAAAATAAAATTAATTAAATTAAAATGAAATAAAAGATACATTAAAATTAAATAAGATAAGATAAAATAAAATAAACTAAAATTGAATTGTAATAAATAAAATAAAACAAAATAAAATATAACAAAATGAAAAAATTAAATTAAGAATTAAAATAAAATATAATAAAATGAAAAAATAAAATAAAAAAATTAAAATAAATAAATTAAAATAAAATAAAATTAAATAAAATAAAAATAAAAAAATAAAATTAACTTAAATTAAAATTGTTTGTTTATTATAAATGAAAAACAATAATACAATTATTATTCTACAGAGAAAGAAGCACTGCAGCCAGGGCTTACGGCTCACTTAAAGTAAAAAAAATGAAAAATTTAAAAAAAATGGAAAAAATAAAGTAAGTAAAATAAAATAACTTTAAAAGAAATAAAATAGAAAAATTAAATAAAAAAAAAATTTAATAAAATTAAATAAAAAATTAAGTTTAATTAAATTAAATATTTATTGAATTAAATAATATGCTACATTATTAACTCATGAGTTCACTATCAGATAAACGAAAAATTATTGCTCTACAATTTTAAATCAAGATTTTCAAGAACATACATATACGTATAAGTTCTTAGTAGCTAAAATGATTCTTATTATTGCCTTACACATGACTATATTAATTTTTATTTTTAGTCCATGTATTGTTTATGCTCTTCTACAATTTCTATTCAACTTTGACTAACTTGAGAGTCTGTTCTCAATCAATATACATAGGAGTATATTGCATACACGTATAAGTTTGTGGAAAAATTGAAGTAAGCTGTAAATTAGAACATTTCACCAGAAATAAGTTTTTGTTTTTTTTTTTTATTTTTTTATTTTACGCCTACAGGCTGCAACGCCTGCGCGCATTTGTGGCTAATGATGGGGCGTTACAGAGTGAGAGTGAAAGAGAGAAAGCGGAAATAGGAAATGAGAATTTCGCTAAGCACATCCGCTATGAATCGTCGTGGAGCGATGGTCCAAGAACTTCTGCACGATTACATATGTATATACAACATTACATAAGTAATTTTAGTTTAGTTTGAACTTTGGTGAATTTTATATACTCAATTCCTTTACTTCTGTTTTTTTTTTTGTAAATAAAAAAACTTTCCCTCACTGAAATCGCTATAAATCGTCTTATGCTTTTGGCTTTCGCTTGTATTTGGTGTTGCAGCAGAGAGTTTTGAAAATTGGCTTAACTCATGCACACTGTATTAGATTGTGTTTTGCGACCGCTTCAAATCTTTGGCTTGCTACGTGTATACCCGGTAATTGCTTGCTATGGTTAGACGTGCATTTGGTTCAACCAGCAAATATATTTAACTTTGAAAGTAAATTCTATTTCTCTTCATATTTAAACCTATTTTTCTCTTCCTCTTCTCCTTCTTCTCTGAAACTTCTGTTTGTGCATTGCGCTCTGCACGTCATCTGCGAGACCGTTCAGCTTTTGTTGCTTGAATTTTTATGATATTTTCCACCCTTTATCAACCCTTACTGCATTACCACTTGAATTTTCAACATTACTGGGGCTTACTCTATTCTCCTGCTATCTACCTGTGTAGCTTTGGAAATAAGACCTTCACTGCCCAATAGATATTTCATTTATTGCTTTCGCGAAAAATTCCAGATTCTTATTCATACTCTGTACTTCCTGTACGTGCTGCCCTCGTTTATGTTGCTCGAAGGCAAAAAGTTAAGTGAAAAATAGACAAAGAAATGAAGATTAAAAAACCTAGCAGAAAATTTTGATAGCACTTCCCATGAATACTGGTGGTAACAAGCATTACCTAGCATGCATATACCGCTTCCTTAATGCATTACCTGGAAAGTGGTTCACCCAGAAAAGAACCAGAGCGGTAAGCACTGCTAGTTTAGTACTTTAAAATATTGATTTGCGGAATGGAAAGTGAATTCAAGCGGTATCTTTCGAGGAAGGTGTCAAGCTCTTCTACTTTTTATTCGTTAGAAAAATTAGTTTAATAAAAAAGTCATTGCAGGTAAAGTTTTGTTGATATATAAATATATTTTTGCTTTCTAGAAGAACCAGCCAAAAAAAGAAAAAAAAGTGAAGGATCGAGTGTGTAAATTGCTTCTAGCTAGACCATAAATCACCATTTACCGTTAGAACTTATTTCGATTTGACTGCTGGGATATTTTTTTTTATTTGCTCATAAACCTTTTGAGTTTTGCGAGTTTTGCGAGTTTTGCTTCGGTCTGCTTTGCGCTTCCTTAAGCACAATACAATATAGCTATCTGCTTCTCGCTCTATGTCTTTCAAATTTAATTACTGTCTATGTCTCTATAACTGTACATAGTATATCTGTTTATATGTATTGTGGTCGAATATCTTGTTTGGTTTGGTCGCTGGCGATTTGTTGCCAATTAGTGAAAATTGATTTCGCTTCGCTGAGCGTCGTCCATAAGCGTGCAACCAAATATTATTGCACTCATTGACCCTCTACGTCTCCCTCCGGCTCGCTCTCTATTTCTCTTTAACGCCGCCTTCCTTAACAGCAGAACATTTTGTGAAATTCATTCAACCGTAATTTATTTAACGAATTGAGTTTAAAGATAACAAATGATTTGAACTTCCGAGAAGGAGAATTAGTTATTATTATTGAAGAATATGGAAAGGTAGGACAGTAAAAAGGCGGTTAAGAAAAGAACAAAGGAACTTTAATCTAGTAGTCAACTGGAAGGTAATAGGATTAAATTTAGAAAATTTATGGTTCCAAGAAAGTGGTATAAGCGCAAAATGTATCCTCAAGTAGATAGCCAGAAACTCTCTCTTAAAGCTCTGCTAAATTAGTTGGAGAGAATTTGTAAAAATTATTAATAATAATAAATTATAAAATTTCCATCTCTTCGGTGAGCGTTTTACATCGAAATTTTGTTATCTAAGAGCTGACCGGGTTATTGATCTGAAGTTGAGCTTTCTAGATTGGTTTCCTACTTTTGGTGAGGGTAGCTCTCTTATAATTGAAACCCTAAATAATTCAAATGAATAAACAAGGTCTTTCGCGAAGCCCCACAAAAAAGGGTTCAACGGTGTCAAATCCCACGATCTCGGTGACCAATTGACATCGCCAAGATAAAAGAGTACGCGACCGGGAAATTTTTCTCACAATAAAGCCATGTCCGCTCTTGTTGTGTGGTTGACGTGTTCTTCAATTACGAGCCAAAATAGTCGGCTATCATACGATCATAATGCTCCAAATTGACCGTGACAATCTTGCCGTTGTCGTTTTCAAAGGAGTAAGATCCAATCACACCTCTCTACCAAAGAGTGCACCTCTTTTCCATTACTTAAAGATTCTCGGAGACCAAAATGCGACAATTTTGCTTACTTGCGTATGAGACATGTGCCTCGTTGCCAAAGAAAATTCTGTTAGAAAAGCCGCCGTCTACAGCTTTTTGTTCAAGCACTCAATCGACGTACGAGGGACGGCTGATAAGTTCGTGACCTAAGGTAGTGACAGATGACACATCATCTCGTTACTGATAATACTAATTGCTATTATAGCTTATAGTATAAAAACACAACTTATTTTTATTCGGTTCATTAACATTTCGTTCCTGGAACAAGCAACAACAAGCAACTATCTCAACGAAAACTGGAAATTCTCGCAATACAGAGCATCGAAAGAAATTTTTAAAGAGTTGTCATCGGTTCTTCATGGCTCTGCTCCTTCATACATGATGGTGTAAAAATGGGCTCGGCTGTTTCAAGATGACCCCAAATTAGCGCGCCGAGTGCTGTTTCTTCAAAACAACTCTCCGGGTTGCGAGGAATGCCTTAAAAGCTGCTGGATTTAGAGAAATTGACCATTCACCCTATAGTCCTGACCTGGCTCCCAGTGACTTTTTCTTATTTTAAATTAAAAAAGAGGAGTTAAGGGGGCGAAGATTTTCAGACGACAGTGAGATGAAAGCGGCTGTAGAAAACCAGTTTGAAGAGGTATCAAATTTTTTTCAGTGAGATACTACGAGGGGATCAAAAAAGTTCGGTAAGTTGACCAGAAAAAAAATTATTTTTGTATTTGTTCGTATTTTCTCGTATTTTTGTCCTTTTCTATCATCTCAAAGCAATCGCCATTGATTTCAATGCATTTCTTAAGCCTATAGATCCACTTCTGAAAACAGTCTTCAAAATCTTGCTTATTAAGCTTATCAAGTTCAGCATTAACCGCATTAATTATCTCCTCGTTGCTATTAAATACTTTTCCTTTTTGAATTTTTTAAAATTTTTGGAAATCAGAACCAGAAATTACAAGGTGCTATATCCGGGGAATATGGCGCTGGACGTATTTCTCCCAGATTTGATCCCAGAGATCGCAATAAAACTACTCGTTATTTCAGCAGTGTGGGATGGCGCGTTGTCATGATGTAAAGAGTAGTGCCTCAAACCTTCTTTCTCACTGTTTTCCAACAAAGTTTTAAAAACTTTTGGCAAGCACTCTTCGGTATACCATTTTGTGGTTACCGTCTGACCCTTTTCCAACGGAATAGCAGCTAAAATTTTAGATCGGGTGAAGTAAACTGAAATTATTACTTCTGCTGCTGATTTTTGTTGCTTAGATTTTACGGTTGGGTTTGCTCCTGTTGAGCTCCATACCATGGACCGATGTTTGGTTTCTGAAAGGGAAGGTCTCAGCTTGTGAAAACGTCGAGAAATAGACACATTCGGGTTTTCGGCTACAATTCCACTTACAGTCGGGATATTTGAGGTGGAATGAGCAAAACGATGATACCTTGATGAGGCCTTAAAATATCTGTGAGCGATTCAGTCTTTTCATATTTATTTAAAATTTTACCAATTGCTTGAGTAGTTGGATGATTATGTGCGCCATAATCTTTTCTTACAATGCGAAAGGTGGCGTCGTTTGATTCGCCATTTTTGTTGTAGGATTTAACAATTTTAACGCGTTGTGAATTTGTTAAGCCATCCATTCTCATATACGCCTGACTTTTAACTAAACCAAAACATGTTTGGTTTGACAGATGCCATAATACAGCCCTGTTATTTTGAAACCACGAAATTGAGTTCCTACATTTCTATATATATATGTACATACATATATAGTAATTAGTTGAATATTTATCTTTGAATTTTTATTGCATATCAAAGTCATCAAGCTCGTTTCGTTTGAGAGTTCGGCCCATTACAATTAATTGTTTGATTCATTTATTTTATTGCTAATGACGTATGCAAACGAACGTTAATCTAGGTATTCTATCGCTGCAAATATGCATTTAAATTTTACACAGTAATTACTATCACATTGTTAGATTGAGAATTATTCAAAATCTAATGTGTATGTTGGGGAGAGGAAGGCAATGAAAGGTCTATAACAGCTGGTACGATGAGCATTGTCGTTGCAAATGACCACTACACGTGCGGGTTGGGCCAAATGCCGATAATTGATGAGTAAAGAAAGACACATATGCAGACATAAAAACGATAGAGTCCGAGATGCGTGAGTATGAAGAGCAAGAGAAGATAAGCGGCTGGTCCGGTCGTATATGACCGGAGTAAACTCTTGTACGGCTCAGATAAGTGATTTAGCGACTGATACCCAGAGTATACTGAATACATGGGGGCAACACTTCTGCAGCCATTTCCCAAAAACTGAGAAGGTGCACGAATTAGCTTCTTTGCAAAATGTAGTCGGACGAAAACACGCCCAAGGATTGGAGACTAAGTGTGCTCTGCCCAATCCACGAAAAACGCGATCCCACAGTTTGCGTCAACTAACGTGGGGTTAACCTCACTAATACAATCGAGCGTATTGTGTGAAAGACTAACGCTCACCGTCAACAAACTGATTGGACCTTATCAGTGTCAGTTTGGTTGGCTGGTTGAAGTGGTTGCTGGGCATCAGCACACCTAAGCCTAAAACATCCTGATTCCACTGAGGATCCTAATGAATCCTACCCCCAGAGTCTTCAACCCACTCCTTCAAAAGTGCGGGACATTCCCATTCGGAAACCTTTTGTAGCCTTACTGCGGCGCAGGCGGTATTGTGTGTTCCCATTATGTCAATGGGGAGTAGATCTAAGAGAACATTCATAGCCTCAGTTGGTGTGGTACGAAGTGCTCCGCTGATAAGCAGGACCGCTGCCCTCTGTACTCTATCGAATCTGGAGATAATTGATTTTTTCTCAAGTGCTGGCCACCAGACTACAACCCCATAGAGAAGTATTAACCTAACAACTACGACATAGAGCCAACGCATTATTTTGAGTGACATGCGCCATTTCCGGCCTATCGCACCTTTACAGGTATAGAAGGCAATGGACGCCTTACGCACCCTTTCCTCTGAGTTTTGTGACCAGCTCAATTTTCTGTCCAGGATGAGTCCCAGGTATTTTGCAGACTCAGAAATGCGCAGTGACAGTTTAGAAAAGGCGTACGGATGTGTAAACTCACGTTAGGCAATACTAAAAACTCAATTAGAATCGGAAAGAACCTGTCCGATTGAGCTGAATAACGAATTTACAACCTTCTAAAAGGGTGTACAACTGTTGGCATATGCCGATGATATTGATATCCTTGATGTCAGGTGGTACCTTGGCTTGAAAAGTAAATTCCTCTCTCGATGAACTAAAACTAAAATCTTCTAGTCGCTCATCGTTCCCGTTTCACTATAGGGTGCAGAAGCGTGGCACGGTTTTGGGTGTCTTTAAGACAAAAGTTTTGTGAACGATTTATGGTCCTTTGCGCATTGGCAACGGCTAATACCGCAGACCCTGCAACGGTCAGCTGTACGAATTATACGATGATATAGACATAGTTCCGCGAATGAAGAGACAGTGGCTACGCTGGCTAGGTTATGTCGTCCGAATGAATGAAAACAGTACCCGCTGGGAGAAACAGAGTCGGAAGGATCAGGCTGAGAGCGACCTGGTTACACTTGGTATTTCCAAATGGCGCCAAACAGCGAAGAGAAGAACCGAATTGAGCGCTATTATTGATTCGGCTATAGTCACGTAAGCGGTACTCCCGCTAATGAAGAAGAAGAAGAAGCTTATAATATAATCTATTAGATAAAAAAAGTTTAAAACTTAAAAAACTTCTTAATTTCCATTTTGTTGGATGACCTTTGCCATCTTTCGGGCAACATCATTATTCCACGCTCATCGAACTTCTGGCCTTTATCTGCAAAAAACTGAACCAAACGCGATTTTATAGCCTCGTCATCTTCGAAAGTTTTACCATTTAATGAGTTCTACAAAGATCGAAACAAATGGTAGTCTGACGGTGCAAGATCCGGATTATATGGTGGATGCATCAACAGTTCCCAGCCAAGCTCTCTCAGTTTTTGGCTCTGTAATCACCTAGTCCCAGAGGGCATTCAGTAGATAATTATATTTTTACGAACTGATTTCTAATAATTTTATAACAAAAAAGAATGAGTAAAAGCATAAAAATACCGAATTGCTTTCTATATATGTTTACGCCATATTGTGAATACCCTTACCTACAAAGTACTACAAATTATCAATTTATTTGCAAGTTACATTACTTCTGTTGGTTTTATTGATATGATCGGTTTTCGTTTTTTTTTTTTTGCATTCCACATAAGTTGAATATTTCTTTGAAACTTAAATATTCATTCATTCAAAAGTATTTTTTATTTATGCACAAATAAAATCTGATAATTGCATTTAAATGCATTTACAAGTAGTCATTAATTTATTTGCTCAATACGAGTTTAATTTATACTAAATGTATATGTACATTTGTATAGAAAGGTGTAAATTACACGCAAACTGCTTAGGGGGGACTTAGATGCAGCTAGAAGACGAAGGCGCGTGGCAAAAGACAAACCTAAAAGCCAACTCAAGCTTTACTGTGACTCTAGCAAATAATATTGTGCGCAAGTTATTACTGCCGGCAGGTGCCATATATATTAACATAGCGTTTAAGCGAGCAAGACTTTGAATGTTTGAAGAAATCAGTAATCTTAATTAAAAAGAATTCTAGTAGATTGCTAGGATTCCTAGGATTTCTGCGTAGCAGTGATATAACGAGTCTTTGGTTTTCGCTCGACCACTTTGGTAGCGAGGTATTTAATCCAAAGAAAAATAGAGAGAGAAAGAGGGATAGAGGGAAGAAACAGTGAGAGAGAGATAAAAGTATGGCATCGGTTCTAAATACTTGCATATTCCGATTAACTCCTCTTCTAATCCCAATTTAGACTCCGGCTCCTGTAATGTATATCTTAAACCTTAGATTCCTAGTTGCCTAGATTGTGGGTTAGCTTCAGGTATAATTCGTTTCCAGCAAGCTTTATCAGCTCCCACACAATACTTAACGCTGTGATCTCTTTCTCTTTTCTCTCTCTCTCTCTTTCTCTCTCACCTTCTCCTTTCTTTCTCTTTCTTTCTCGCTCTTTCTCTCTCTCTCTCTCTCTCTCTCTCTCTTTTTTTTTTTTTCTCTCTCTCTCTCTCTCTCTCTTTCTCTCTCTCTCTTTTCTTTCTATCTCCCTCTCTCTTATGTTACGGATCCTGGACGTGGTGCTACCTATGGGTCACTCTGGACAGTATAATACTAGAATCAGATAAGTCTTTCACGTTTTATGAGATAATTGTCTGGAGGAAAGCGCTAAAAGCAGAACTAGTGGTTTCTTAGCTATAAGGAGTGCGGCCCACAGCTCTCATCAGTATCAATAAGACATAGTTAATTTAACTCTTCTACTCGATATTGACACCTCTGGGAAAAAACTCGATTAGAGTGCTGGACCTGGATGGATTCTGTATGTCCTTTACTTCATTACATTATTGGTTCCTAACAAGTACTTCGTAAAACTTCATGTCTCATGGATAGATTGTTTTCTGCCGCTAGCACGCAATTAATTCTGGGTTCGTGTCTCATAACTAGAATAGCGTTTTTCTAGAGGAAGAGCCGGAATACAAAGTAGGATGACAGCGGGGCAGCCAAATTTGGTGGCACATATGGAACGCTCTAGGCTTCTTAAAGAATTCCTGACTTCCTTATCAAGTCGCATCACAGCGGGTTTCGTTTAGTCGCGTAGACACTTACCACATCTAAACCCCCCATCCATTCGGCTGTGCCCACAGTTGAGAAACACGTAACTAACTCCCTCCTTCTCTTCTCTCCTTATATGGTATAATATGTCTATTTGTGAGGTTCGGAGAATTTTTTGTTGGTATGCGAATTCGACACACAACGCCTACGCAACATTCTAACTAAGCTGTCATACTGCCAAATTGTCAAAATGTTCAACCGTTGCAGCGGCAACTCCATAACATTCCCATTGCCAAACCAAAAGCAGAGGCGAGGCAGCCTCGACGACGAATTGAGCAATTGTGTCAAAATATCTTGTTGCCGGCAGCCGAAGCAATAACAACAAAAAGAACATGAGAAGAGCACTGATACGTACAGTAGGCGACAGACAACAAGGCA